>DWGR01003368.1:0-12292 GCA_018247715.1 Heliconius burneyi | reverse complement strand
AAAAAAATCTATTTAAATTTATTTATTTTAAAAATAAACATTGAGGTCAGTCATGTCTCAGGGGCACAAAGTGTTGTAAAGGCGACTAGTTGACGACGCGTAGCGTTGAGTTCCGCCACTCAACACGTAATACCTCCAGAATTCGGGAGAAAGTGGATAACGGAGTGCCTTACCACTAGGTCCTGTCTGTCTACCCTGCTGAGTGCGGGATATAGCGTGAAATTGATTTAATTTGAAATACACATATCCACTCTTTATCCTTGGCACTGCTCTTTAATGACTTAAAAGGACAACGTTATTGAATATTTCTCTACATACGTAAAGAGGGACCTAATCGTTATATTCTTGGATATATGTGTTGTACAAATATATGAAAAATGAAATGGCGTTGGTATATTACACAAAGCAGAGCGCGCAGGATAAAACTGCAATAATTTAAAAATTTAATACAAACCACTAAGGACTGAACGTTCGCCAAAGCGCGTACTTCCTGCAACGTATTTACTGGAATTTATGATTTCATTTGGTGTCGCATATTTCAACTATGTGCCATTTGCATCGGAATGGCCGTAGTATCGTATTGGTTTCCCTTTGTATTACTCATGAGCTATCGTGTCTTTTAAATAATGCAAAACTTTCCTCAAAGGTGGAAATTCATAAATGTTGCGATCTCTGCTTCTAAAAGTCATGTGTGTGGGGAACACCTTTATATAACATGCGTTTCGTGTTAGATTTATATTCTTTTAACATAAATGATAAAGAATTTTGCAAATATATGTTATAAAATAAAGATACATAAAGGCATTTCGTTGCTTACGAGAAAAGTCGGTTCATTTTTAATTAACTTTTCGTGGCGTTATTTATACCGCAACTTCCATTATTTTTAATATTTGCTGTCCAGGATATTTTACATAAAACACAATAAGAGATTAAAATCCCTTTATTACCAAAAGATTAAAATTTCTTTGTTCTTTCGGTAAAATATTTAATAATGCTTGTGTATTGATGCTTATGTATAACTTTGGCATAAAATTTTCGGTCGAATAGAGAATACTAGAACATAAAAAAACTCCAAATATTTAAATTTTAAATTATTAATTATAACTTATTACATTTTTAGCTTCGTGCATGTGCCACATCAGGATAGTCAGAGTCGCCTAGTGGTGATATTAAAGCACCACCTCCAATATTTCTTATTTAGTTGTGGAACTCAACACCGGGATTTGTCTTATTTAACAATGAAGTACAGTACAATAATAATGAAGTACAGTACTTTGAGACCAGTGGTGGCGCAGAGGCACAAAGTGTGACTGTAAAATCGATTGGTTTTGTGTTCGATCTCACTCGACGAGATGAAATACTTAATTTTATATTTCCATTTCTTGCTCTGATGTCAAGGTAAAGCGCGGCGTTGAGTTCTGTCACTTTACACACAATACCTCCAGAATTCGGCAGAAATTGGGGAACACAGTGTCTACCTACCTGTGTGCCTACCTTTCAAGATAGCGTGAAGCTGATAAATAATGAGTACATTAATAAGATTAATGAAAATCTCGTAAAGCACTTATTAATGTTTCTGCTTGAAACAAAACTGTGAAGGTTGAATTTACATTCTCAATTTAATTGGTAGCTGAAGCACATAAGTAGTATGAATAATTTAACATTTCAAATAAATCGTATACGATATTTAATATATTTTATTAGATAAAGTTCTAAAAACAACATTGAGCTTTACCAAGGACAGTGAAAACCCGTGTGCGTTTACTGTTAGTATACAGACAGTAAACTACTACTGTAGTAATCTGTTGTAAAATTTTTAATTAAGTGTAGAAAAACTTTACAGAGGCTTCACTCGTTTCTAATTTACAGGAGCTATGTAAATAAGGCCTTCTACAAAATAAACTTTTATATATTATTAATAAAAGTAATGGTACAAAGAATATTGTACAGGCGATTGTAAGCAGTATTAAAGAAATTAAAAATAAAGTAAATGGTTAATATGTATATTATTTTAACTGTTATGTCAATCACAACATAGTGTAGGGTATAACGATTAATAAAATAAAATAATAAATATTTGGAAGTAAAAGTCCAGCCAACTTTAAAAAAATGAAAAAGTAATAATTAAATATTGAGGGTATTTCATGTCTTAGAAATCTCATTATCCTCTTGACTTTCAAAAAAAGTTATCTTTACAAGCGTATGTAACCATCATTTGTCACCTAAAGCCTAGATGCCGCTTTAAGTGTTTCCGAGATAGCCGATATCACATTTAAAATGATGTCAGAACGACCGTTATCTTTATTGAAAAAAGACAAAAGCTTAACAAAAAACCCCAGATCATATCAGAGGTTTATATATACTTTTCTTTATATATTTGATTGTCAATTTGTAAAGAAATTTATCAACCATATCTAAGCCTAAAAAAGTTACGATAGTGTAAGATCACACAAACGAAAACCAACTGACTTTTAAAAGCGTCAATTACAAAAAAGATCATAATACGAGTATACCGGAAATTATAGATCAATCAGTGTTTTCCTTAAAATTGAAGAATTCAACGAAAAGAAAATTCAAAATCTTCATAGTAGTGAAGGTAAATATATTAATGGTATTAAAGGATTTATTTAGGCAGCAGGTAGGGTAAAATTGGGGTCTTGGTCCCCGAAAGAGAAGGAGAAGAGACAGGCAGAGACCACCTTTTCAAACTTTTGATATTTTTTCATCTCCAAATTTTCGTCTACAAACTTTTCATATTTTCTCTATTGGCTATCAATCACAAATCCAAATTACTGTAAAAAAACATTATAAGAATCAATAACGAGTAATTGTGTAATATTTGCATATGATCTAGTATTGCCATCCGAGTCTGTTTTGGAACTGCAAGCTATGAGAAAATCATTCAATGAAGGAAATAAGCGGTCTGGAAATGAATACTGTAGAAGGTATTTGCTTAAACAAACAGAACACTAAGACACACGAAAATTAAAAATATCATGATATCCACAGATGGGCTGGTCGAAACACTAATATTAAAGAACAAATAAGTCGTACATGTAGCGCGTATAAGGTCAAAAGTGGACAAAAAAATGACCTTTGTCGGAACTCATGGTCAATGGTGGTGGGAAGACGACGTCATTATGTAGAGATTTGTGATAAGATGGACCCAAAAGTCCCAGTCAAGGGTAAACTTTGCTGTCTTCGAAGGAAGTCATTTACCTGTCTTGTACCTGTAATTACTTCTCTATGCAAGTAGCATAGAGAAATAATTAATACACTAAAATAAAATATATCGTATAAATAAATGTAAAAAAAAATAAAGAAAGTAACGATAAAGCTAACTAACACTTACTTAAAACTATTTAAAAAAAAAAATCTTTCTATTGAACGTAAAATTCTAAGGAATAAAAATTAAATAAAAAGGCTTTTTTATATTTTCATTTTATTTTACCGTTAAAATTATTATCTATACATAATATATTATTATAAATACTAATAAAGGAAAAAGAGTAGTTGTCTTTTAACGGCATAAATTTACCCATTTATATCTGTAATGTGGTCAATGATGTGGTGGCCCGTGATGTGGTGGTCCGTGATGTGGGGGACCAGGTGGTGGGGGTCCAGGATTTGGAGGACCATGAGGAGGAGGCCCATGATGTGGTGGACCACCTGGCGCTGGTGGACCATGTGGTGGCGGGTGGGGTCCGCCAGGACTGTGTGGACCATGTGGTGGCATCACTAAAATGATAAAATTATTTACAGTCTTCCGCACCGGTAGTAGCTTTCTTGTTTACATGTTCATTCGACGATTCAGAAGTGTTTATTAATAGTCTATTCAAATAAAGAATATTTTTTATTTTTATAATTAACTCTACTGTGTGCGGGATATGCGTGACACTATAAAACAAAAACTATATATTTGCATAGCTTTACGACAACATTATAGAATATTTTTTAAAACAAATAATTGTAGCAAATTTAATTATTATACTTAAATATTGGTTTTTTTTAAATAAGCTTTGTTTAAAAACGTATTAAAAATAACAAAATGATACTAAAATAAATTTATTAAGAAAATTATATTAACCTGTATTTCGCCTTAAAATGTTACACACACAAATAAAATTAAACAATATTAATAACTTATTAGTCCACCTGAGGATCCCAACTGTATAATGTAACCAAATACTCTTTTATTTAAGTAACTCGATATCAGTTGTAGAGATATGATATGAAATGTTATGAGCAATTGGGAAAACACAATTCGTCACTGCTATATTTTCAGATATTTGTAGAATATTATTTATTTCTTTGAATTTAACTATATGCGGAAAATTGTTATATTTCCGATATTTTCACATATATTTTTCAATAGATTTATTTATGCTGTATGTTTTAAGTATATATCAAAGGCTGGCCTATAAAAAAAAATCAGTACTTATTAATAAAATTATTAATAATTGTATTTACTTACGGAGCAATATTTTTATTTACTTCCGTCTCGCATCTGTATTTAGCAGATGAACGTAGTTGAGAACCGTGGCTTGAAGTATGGAAGTAGGAATGGGGTGAGCTGGAATGAACCATAGTAGTGGTAGAAGCCCAGCCCAACTTTTTTGTACTAGACAAAAAAATGTATACAAAGATCTGTTTAAGATAAACTCCAGAAAGTTTGGGATTTTTCTTAATACATTTATTTTAATAGTGAAAAACTTTTATCCCCAGCTCGATATATTCTTCATATAACATAACTGTACTTCGATAGAATGATCAGGCTTTTCCATCCAGTATCCTCTTCTAAGTGGCCAGTGACCGGCGGTAAATAACGCTACGCTTTGTCCTTTTGTCAAAGAAATTAAATGACATAAATTTATTCCTTCCAGGGTATATTGAACCTTTAGCAGTCACACGCTGTGCCACTGCTCCACGACGTGGAACGTGGATATATATATCGTATATATATATATATATATATATATATATATATATATATATATATATATCGTATATATATATATATATATATATACATATATAATCAATAATATTTGGATTTATGAAGGAAGAGTGAGTGGTAAAAGAGCCTGGGGGACACCTTAGTTGACCTTCGAAAAGACGATATATCGATGACCCTGGTTGAATGTTAGCTCGTAATTTTCATCATTTTATAAATAGTAAAGCGATCGAGCCTTACATAAGTACTTTTTAATGGTACTCATTATATACCTTATAACAAGCGGTAGGAGATGAAAATGTCTTGAAGAACATTATATAGGCATTTTGGAGACGCTTATTTTCTAGCTGCCAATAGCATCATTGCTTATAGAGTAGTACGTACGACTATGAAAATCAAGTAAATTTATATAATTTCAATAAAAAAATCCTTAATACGTAGGTCTCTGTATAATTTAAATGTTTTAAACGAAGAATGAAAATAAGTAATGACGCATCTCTTGGTTAAAATTGATTGCTTGTTTAAAATGGTCATACCGAAAAATCTTAACAAAATATAATCTAAATGCTTGAATATAAAATTACATAGAATATTTGATATACTGACAGTATATCAAGTACTTTATAACACAACACTTACATTCATCTCAATATATATAAATGGCACTCAATTTCTTCAAAATCATCTAACCTTGGCTGGAAGCCAGTGCACGCTACACCGACACAGATACATAATATTATTGAACTTATATCTTGAAAAGTTTGATATTGTCATATAAAAGGTTTAAACTTTCTGTATATTATTGAAAAATTCCAATAAAATATAGTTAAAAATGAATTATTTTTTGTAAAAACAAACGCCAATAATTTTTTAAAGTATTATAAATATCAAATGTTTTGATTTCGATATGTAATAATAGGTGTAATAGATTTTCTTCTCATCACAAATTCTCAAAATAAACTAAAAGATATTTTTTTTATTTAAAATTGAAAGATATGGCGCTGAAATAAATTCTGAAGGTACGGACTTATTCATGTATGCTCCTTACTTACGTGTCTTTGGAGTGCACGCGATCTCCGTACATGATACCACGTCCTACTGCTTCGTAAAAGTTTATAAATGTCAGTATTCCTTTATACAAATGCGGGTGCTACGCCATATATTATCATCTGAATGTGCATCGTGCTATAAAGTTATAGGGCTGTTCTATAAATGTGTATAGTACAGTATTTTATTTGAAACTATAGTTGGTTAGATATTCCATATTTATTCGAAATAAAATTTAAAATTAATCTTTTGTACATTTAAAATTATTTTGTAAGCTATGTACAATTATCTTTGAAAGGAGAATGTACTTCAAGTTAGAATATTAATTTAATAATTATACAATAATTATTATATAATTTTATTTAGAGAATATGTTTATTAGATAGATGTGGCCCCCACGCGACTTCGCCCGCTTGAATTTGTCATATTTAATAGAGAAATGTTTTATTATTTCTCTGGGATTTTTGTCGTGTTGTGATGTTTTATTATCTATCTAGGTGGACGGTAAGCACGCATGCACGGCAAACGCGTTTTCCCCCGCGTTAATCCCGGTTCCGAAGAAATTTCGTTAGTGCAGCTGTTCCGGAGATTAGCCTGGACAAACAAAAAGACACAGATAAAAAAAATTTGTTTGTTTATCTCATAATATCGTCCAAATAATTATATGCTCATGAAAAAAACAAGATTATTTTGAAATCACAGACAGATATTTTAGTTTTATTTATATGTAGGTATAGATTATTTTATGAAAAACTAATACATTTACATTTAGATTCACGCTGTATTTTTTAAATTTACACCGGGAACCTAGTTTAAGATAATCTGTTCCCTACTTTCCGCCCAATTTTAGAGATATTGCGTATTGACTGGTAAAACTCGATACCGTGCTTTGTCTTTGCCTTGTTACCAGAGACAGGAAAATATTGTGGATTGGATTCTTATTCATGGGAACCGAATAAGAATCGAATGCACAACCGTCATATGTACAGTTACAACCTTGTGTGACCGGGCCACGAGGGTCTTAACTAATAATAATAAACTAATAAGAATAATCAATTCAAATGTTAAATTATATTTTCAATAATAATTAACCCATATAATCAGATTTCCTGATATCAAGAAGTTACTTATATTGTATAGCTTACAGCTTAATTAACCTATTGACTAAATATAATCACGTAATAACAATAATATTATATAACAGACACAACACTATCACAGTTGTGACAACACAAATTAGTTAACACCTGTAATAACAGTTTCGATGATATCGTTGCAGGTGATTTTAAGACAGTTAAATTGCCTAAATGTTCAAAATTAATTGCAAATTAAATTAAAACTATAAGTCACCTATTTTAAGGGTAACAAAAGAAGTTATATACATAGTATTTAACTTCTTTTGTTAATATTTTGCCTTTATCCCGCCGCATATAACAGGGTAGGCAGAGGGTACCTGGCAACCTAGTGATAAGACACTGTTGCCATTGCTAAATCATTTCCATTCTTCATATTCTTCTGAAATTTTGAGGCATTGCGTGTTGAGAGGTGGACCTTAACGCCGCGCTAATCCTCGTTGCCGGAGCAAAAAAAATGAAAATATTAAATATATAATTTCCTCTAATAGGAATCGAACTTTCAACCTATCGCGTTTACAGTCGCACCCCTGTGCTCCTAAGACAAGATAACAGCAAGATAATTTTGTTAAAAATACGAGAAAATATGTATGATTTAAAGTAAAATGAACGTTTGTAGAATGGGTTAACACACGTTAGTACATAACGGATAATATTTGTTATTTCTTATCGGAGTTATAATTTGATTGAGTTACATTGCCGTGAATGTGCGATTTTTTTTTTGTTTTTATAACTCTTTCTAATATTTTAACATAAGCTGCATTATAGATACTGTTTTTGAACTTATGAGTTGTTATTTCGTTCGATTTAACACTACATATGATATTTTTATTCATAAGATAAAAATTTAATATAGTGAAACCCACGCACGTTATATACATATCTCAAATAGTTTCCCAAGAGCTGGAAGCGTTCGTGATGTTCAACACTTAAGGCTATTCGATTTACGAGCCGACGTCGGTGATAAGTGGTTCCAAGTTTTGCATTGGCGCAACTACAACAGCAAACACTATTGAATTTATAATGGCTTTTCGATATTTGTATAAATACTCGGCTTAACTTTGGAAAATCGATATTGTCTTTCGGATTACACAAAACGATTACATATAAATATATATTATTACTATTTTAAGGTCAAAAGAGATGTAAGATATATATACAATATACATTTATTTTTTAATAATAGTGCAAGTGAATCCACAGATTTTTTCCTTTTTAGATCTTCTGCAAACCAAATGACATGATAGGCGAACAAGAATGTGCTAGAATAGTAAATAGAAACCACATCATATACCAACTTACAAAAATATAAATCGCTATACGTGTTCAAGATAAGGTTTGTCAAAAAAGCCAAGGCGAGTCCTAAAGGCGGATATTGGAGGCCAGAGGCAACGGAAGGGCGCACCATAACCGTAACTCACGGCTGCAGTAGTGACGTCGCGCGTCGCACGCCCGTAATTTACACGATCGCGCACCATTGGCCACGAGCATGGAAAGTTGGAATGTCGGTTGCAATTGGGCTAAGCTGTTTTATTATTGTTGTAAATAAAATAAATAAATCATAAATCAGCTTCACGCTGTATCCCGGATACTGCTGCAGAGGGAACCTAGTGCTGAGACGTTTCGTTCCCCACTTTCCGCCGTATTCTGGGGTCATTGCGTATTGAGTGGCGGAACTCAACCCCGCGCTTTGCTTCTACACTAGAGGGATGAAGTGGAAATTTAAATTTAAGTAAATTTTCATTTCCTCCAATGGGGATCGAATCCACGACCAGTCTTGTTTACAGTCACTCTTCGTGCTTCTGCGCCACGACTGCCGTCAACCAACCCTGGTTCGTGGATGCTGGTTTCTTGAATGACTGCCAGTATATAAAATGGTGTATTTGAAAACAATTAAATAAAAAAAAACAATCATTTGCAGCTTTCTTTCGTATTATAGACCGCTAGGTACCTACGTTATGCAATTTGCTACAACTAAGTTTCATAAAAATAACGATTAAAACAATGGATAAGTAAGTTCTATCGGAAAAAGAATTGAACTGGACAAAAATAATGAATTTAACTTTTCGACTTGTTATTCAAAGTTATCTTAGTAATATAATATTATAACGGAATCCCTTTTACGAGTTCCTCATATAATTTTCATCTGCATTCTATATTAGATACTTGTCTTATTTTATATTGTACATCAATGTATAGTATAATTTATATGCATTTTTATGGTAAATATAAGTAAGTAATATAAATATTATTAATATAAATAAAAGTTAATAATTACAATATTATTTCTTATAGCACATTTTTTTAATATAATTAAAATAATACATTTATTATATTTAGTATAGATATTATTAACGAAAATGTCTAATCTTCTTTTAATATATATATATATATATATATATATATATATATATATACACATATATATACACATATATATATATATATATATATATATATATATATATAACTAATGTCAATCTACTTAGTTATCTAAGTGCAGTAATTCTCGAATGTGTCTGTATTTGGTGGATTGTAGAATCCAATAGATTTGAGATGAATAAGAGCGCTTGAATGCGAAGAGCTTTCCTCTGTTGATTAAGATGTATTATTGTTCTAGGAAGATCCTATTTCATGAGAGAGACCGCTTTTCACGTACCTTCTTAGGTTTATATACTTCTACGAATTTCATTTTTATAGAGATATGTTTGGCATCATGAAACACAGCTAATCAAAAGGCGTCAAAAATTTTATAAAATTTTAAAATTTAAATATCACATATTGTGAAGTACTTTAAACAATACTTATACAAAAAATATTACTTTCTATATAAAGTAATTTTTTTATCAACCTCACACGTTATCCTGCTTCGCAAGCAGAGAGAAAAATAGAGAATCCAGTGTCAAGAAACTTCGTTCTTTACTTTCCGTACATCGTACCGAGGTGGAAAAATTAAAATCATTCACTTTCCGGAGAGAGAATCATATCACAAATGTGAAGGCGTCAAATGCAGCGAGTCCCCAGCAATGTGATGGCCACAAGGTTGTTCATTTTTATAAATGTACGCGTTATAAAAATAACATGATATTTATCGAAGAAGGACGATAAAATTAAGGTGATAAGTAAGATAAGGTAATAAGTTATCGAAATTCTGTTAGTCAGGGGGATTTTTGATGATATCTTTATTGTCTATATATATTTCTATTTTTCTAGGATATAGAAGAATATGCTCAGTTGGTTTGGGCACGTCGAACGAATGGGTGATGAATGAATGGCAAAAAATATTTATGAAGGAAAAAATAGCGGTAATAGAGGGGGAGACCTCAGTTGACCTTCGAAAGTACGAACTAGAACACAGTATCAAATATACTGAACGAACATGATTTTTACGTGACCTTTCGTCACCTAAAAATCATGTTGACCCCCCGGAAGTGGGTGCATGTGCGGATTGATGACAGTGGATGAGGCGAAAGCGGTATGCAGAGATGCTCCATTCTCTCTTTATTATATTATAGTCCTTCTTTAATAAATATCTTGACAATCCAGCACAAAGATATTTATTGAAGAAGGACTATAATATAGTCTACACACACATAATCATTACTCCCATGTGACCACTGTACCTGCGGTCAGAGTTATCTCCCGCAATTAGAATGTTTTTCATACAATCACACGGGGAGAAACCGCAAGTGAAGGGTATATAAATTATCTAAACTCCATATTTAGTTATTTTTATGTTAAACTTATTTTGTTCTTGTATGTTGCATAATTAAGTTTTTGTTTTTTTGTTGAAATGATCGAAATTTTCCTAAAGGAAAAGCAATGTTTTTGACTACAAATTTCATTTAGAATATATTTATTCCTATATACTTAAAATAAAATAGTAACGGTCAGGTACATGGAAAAATTGTTTTATTTTAATCGGTTTACAAATATAAAATATATAATTTTAATAACTGTTATTAGACAAAGTTGCTATAAATAATTGTTTTATTGAATTAACTGAAACTTTACTTTTCAATATAGATATAGATACATATTGTTTTTAAAATGATATGATTTAAATTTTTAATCATATTATTATATAAAAAATGTTAGGCAGATTAGTAAATTAAAAATTATGAATATTAATGTAGATAAGTAGAAGATAACATAATATTTTCTTTTTAGTTTCACGCTGTGTCTTACATACAACAGAGTAGGCAGCCCGCATTACCGCTGAATATACGAGGCATTGCTTGTTGAGTGGCGGAGCTGAACGTCGCGCTTATTGCAGATTAGTATATTAATATTATGTATTATACGAGGCCGACGTGGTGCAGAGGCATAACACGTAAGCAAAGCAAAGGCATGGAAAGTATGGTTGAATTGTGCTACTCATTACGCAATACCTCAAGAATTTAAGGGGGAACGGAGTGTCTTAACACTAGGCTTGAGATACAACGTGAACCTGTAAAAAATATTATATAGTTCAAGTGGGCGAAACCGCGAGCGGATCGCTAGTCATACATAATTTATGCGATTGAGCATTTAAAATATTTGAACTACATGTAGGAAGTATAATATTAAATCTATATATAAAGTTGTGCCATATTTGAGCTCTTTTAATGCTTTAAAATTTATTTCATTTAATTAATTGGCTTGTAAATTTATCCAATTAGCTATAGCTTCGTTTAACATTTAATATCTATTCGGTGCGTAAAAATATTTATATAATATCCAAATTTAATTTTGTACATGTATCTGCTGACAAAAATATGTACAAAGGTAAACAGGGAGCTGTGTGTGTGTTTATGACAGTTCAACCTTTTACCTCACATACAGGCGAAATAGTGTAAAAACACGGTTAACAATAAAAATATTGCAGTATTATTTAATATGTAAATTTTGAAGGTGAAATAGAAAAAACAAAATTTATTACCCATAACTCCCTTTGTGTAAGGGTAAGAGAAAAAAAATGTTTCTCGCTATTTCATATAAAAAGCGATAGGATCATGTAAAAAATCTTTCTAGACAAAGATTACCACTTACATAAACAAAGAGATGTGTTAGATTTTTTTGTTTGCTTACGTATGTTTTATACAATAACAATTATGACGTGAAAGTGGTATTGGTATTTCGAATTAGTATACAGATCAGGGTCGGTTGCTACGCTTGT
>DWGR01003367.1:0-12294 GCA_018247715.1 Heliconius burneyi | reverse complement strand
TGTATGTTTCAGGCAGCCATTCAGGGCCTGTTTTTTCTTCAGGGAATGAGCCCCCTCTTCCCTAACCAACCGGTGTCGCTGTAAAAGCCACTAAGGCTAACAGCATTAATGTCATGTTCGAAAAAAAAAAAAAAAACCACACGCACGCACGCACACACATATATATATACAGATTAAAAATAAAATTTTTCGTTAAAGGTTGTTATTTTTGTAATAGTGTAGATATTTTTAGAAATCGGAAGCAGTAAGCGTTTTTAAAATAACACGATAAAATTACCATACCGTCTATAAGTTTACAATAAGTGACATGTATCACCCAATAAAAACACTATACATTGGATACCTTCCAATCAGGACGTCCGCCTACAAGCAACTGTTTCCGTTTAACGTTTTCGTGTTTCGAATGCTGTTGGCCATATGGGACAGCGTCACCGGGCTTTGGGAGGCTGAGCTAGAAGAGTCTCCTTTGAGAATTGGACCGCGGCTTCCGAGCCATTTGACACAATTCCACTGCTTTCAAAAAGCAAATTCTTTTTCACCTAAATCTTTTACTTTTCCCACTTTTACACGAGTATGCTAACAATATATTGATTGATAAAATGTTAAAAAGTAAAGTCAGTACCATATCCTATCAAGTAGATGAAGCTATTTTCAATTCTCGCAGGTATTTTTTAATTTTTGATCACTAACCGATTAGAAGTCACCGTACTCATTTGAGAACAGCTATATTTCTTGGCATTAATTTCAAAAACGCTTGTGCAAGTTTGCGTGGGGTATTTTATTAACTTCATTGTAAAACCCTCTAAGTGTATTCATAAATAATAAGTGGATAGTTTAATAGAAAGTGCTAGTTTTTTTTATGGGGCAAGGACAAGGCAAACGAGCGTTTGGGTCACCTGAAGGTAAGTGATCACCACCGCCCACGACCCCGTGTAACATCAGAGGAGCTACAGGTGCGTTGCCGACCTTTAAGGTGGAGATAGACATAAGTTGTGTTACGTAAACGTCGTCGATTTAAGTAATTGATTTTAGATTTTTTCAAGTAATTAATGTTTCAATGTGTTTTATTTCGAATTATTTCGATCTATTAGATATAAATGAAGGATATTAAAAACTGTTAACTGTTGTTCTTTTTTTCATAAATTGCTTTCTTAATATGTCTAAAATACGGCAGTAAAGTGATTTTTAAAAATTTAAAGTCGTTTTAAAGATATCTATGGTAGAAGAAGCAGTTGTTCGAAGCACTGAGTTAGAACTTGAAATTTTAAGGGGTCATCGCATTTGACAGCCTGTTTTTTGGATATTCTTAACGACCAGTAAATAGATAAAGCTTTATTTAGTTTATTATCATTTATTTACGTATTTTGGCAGTATCAATATAAATTTGTAGTTATAAATTTGATGTAGAACGTGAGTTACAGCATTCTCCAAGCCCCGCCTTCAAAAAAAGGGCTCGCACTTCCTCCATGATTCCGACTGATTGGCTTATCAGAAACAAAAAAAGTAAACGGCGTTTAATCTGTAAGCCTAATGCACGAAATGAATTATCATCAAATAAATATATCAAAAATTGGACTTTTGCTAGACATTCGAAAAAAAATATAGCGAATTTAGCGTTTTTTTTTGTTTTCCGCGATAAAAAAATATAAATTTTGGGAGTTTTTGATCGTCGATAGTTTATTCTATGCGTGTACATGTACTGAATCCAACACAACCAAACTGACAAAATATGTTGATAAATAATAATAAACTTAATAAAGCTCTACTTATTGGTCGGTAAAAAAATCCCTAAAAAACAGGCCGTCACATGAGAGCCCTTAAATAAATTATATCTTAATAAAACTTGAATCTTATAAATGTAACTGTACTTACTTGAGTACACTGAAAACGTACGTAACTAAAATATCTATTTTTTCAGATATTTTGTAATGAAGAAAAAGCCATTTACAGATCAAACTAGTTAAAATAGCTTCGATAACTTCATGATACCCATTCATGAAGTTATCGAAGCTGTGTTACAGGATGGCAAAGATGACGAATGTGACTTGGCTATCATACCACCTGATTCAAGTACATTGGCTGATGAAAAGGAGGGTGCCGACAAGGATATGGCGGTATGTTGGAACGAGAGGCACGGAAGCGAGGATTCTACGCCCAGTGACAGTGATGATGAATCACTTGCGTCAAGATAACACTTGATGCTACCCGTCAATCGGTTCGAATCCAAACCCAATCTGGCGCAAATGTACCTCTTTATATTCTTTGATTTTTCAGAGTTCAACAGAAGTCTCTGAAAAAGAAAGTGCTATTGGAGAAAACTGAAGGTCTTCAACCCTGTACAAATATTTGAAAAGATAATGGACAATAATATTTTGCATATGATCATATTATCCAATAGCAAACTATAAACTAACCAAAACAAGAGACACGCGTTTCAACTTGATTCTATTGATTTAAAAAAGTTTTTTGGCATTTTGATATTATCTGGCTACTACAAGCTACCTCTGTTATTAGAAGTCATAGTTTCAATTACGAAGTTTCTAAAGAGATAAGTGTTATTTTTCTAATGAGAAAAAAATCACAGTTTCTTATCATGTAAACTATTGATATTTGTTGTTGCATTTCAATATTACATCAGGTAAAGGCAAGATTTCGGAAAAAAATGCGATGATGCGAGAAAGATTTGCGTTTGAGGCATAAATAATTATAAAAAAGTGTTTCAATTGTTAGTTCTTTTAGTTTGATTTACTTGGCTTTTTATATACCTAGATACCTTACGAAATGAAATATATTCTTGCACAACTATAAAATATAAATATTTCTGAAGATGAAGAGTATGTGTGGTCTAAACGAAATTCCTGTTCTGCATGAATTAATCAATTACTAACAGGACAACAATTATTATAATTGTTATCATTGTGATAGATACTAAAAAGAAAATCCAAGCCTTCCCAAGACAATGGAAGAGGGATCGTTGGATCTCACGAATTATCCAGCTCCAGGACCTTCGAATTTTCAACATTCACAAGCAAGTCTTCTTGATCTTGTAGCTTAGTAGAAACAACAAAGTAAGGCTCTTATATCGAAATGACGTAATTTGAGATACAGTGAAGGATTGTTCTTTTCTGCTAATGGTACGTAAAGGAACCGCCTAGGAAAGAATGACACATAGCTAAGTGTAATAGATTTTATGAGTTAATTGTTAATTGATTCTCATTGTCATATTGAAAAAAATAATAAGTCTGTAGACTCCAAATTAGCAGCACCTCTAAATAAGCATGACTAGAAATAAATAGAATGACAACCACAGCCTGTCCAAAAAATCACGAATTATTATCACGCCAACATCAAGAGAGTCATCAAATCTGTGGAATATTTTATTATTTTATCACAAGATGGGCTTCGCAGTGATCAATTGTTTAGTACTGTATAATAAAATAACCCAATCTTACTTTACAAGACTTAAAATCCAAACTTGCTTAGAGACTATGCTAGGAAGTTAAGCTAACTGTTCCACTAAGCTTACTGTTATGAAACTACGTATATGAAATAATGGTTATGTGTACAGACACATAAGTAGTTTCGAATAACTGCGTATCTAGACGGGTTTCGAATAACCGCGTAGCTAGCCGGGTTTCGAGTAACCGGCTATTTGTCTCGTATGCAGTTTCTGAAACTAGTGACGTTACATAGCGCCCATGTCTAATGGAGACCCTTGACATTAATATTTTAATATAATTTTGTTTAAGGAACATCACTAATGGGTAAATATGTTGTTTAAGGAACATCACCAATAGGTAATTGTGTTCTGTGAAGATCACAGAGTACATTCTGTATACTAGGTTTAGTTTATGAGTAAATGTGTTCTTCTTTGTTTATGACACAGATTACTGAATAGTGAATACTGATAATTTGTGTACATTTACATTATATGATTATACATACTTCATATTGGAAAGTGAATTGTAGGTTTGTACTTTTTAACCCAGAAATAGTTTTTTGCCATGATGTGATATGATATGAGACGATGTTGATACATGATGATGATGTTTGCAAATACTAATTATGTAAATGCATAACTAAACGTGGATGTTTTGTTATTAAACTAATCTTAATGATTATATAGATCACTGATTACAAAATCACAATTATTGTATTAAGAATTGAGTTAGTTAATAAAGTAAGTGAAACAAAATGGAGCAAGAAAAAGAAGAAGGTGAAATGAGTGATGACTCTGAAATGGTTGTAGATGATGAACAGACTGTCACCATTGACAATAATATAAATTATACTCTGGTAAGTATACATATATTGTAAAAACAATTAAGTTGAAGTTTAATTAAAGTATACTGTTATGAAATTTCCTTTTGTATACAGTTTTATAAAGCAGATAAAAATGGACTTGTTATTGAAGAATTAAAAAAAATTGATGCAACCAAATTAGAAGAAAGAGCTAAGAGATTTCGACTTACTCTGTCTGGAAATAAAATAATCACACAACATCAAATTGATGAACTCTATGTTAATTTTGGTATTCAAAGTGGCAATGAAAGGCATTTTAGGTTGGATACACTTCACTTAAATGGAGTAAATGGCCTAACAACAAAAGACATCTTTGAATATCTTGAAGATTACAAACCAGTTTCTTTGGAGTGGATTGATGACAACTCTTGTAAGTATTAATTCAGCATCAATAATGAGTAATCAGCAGTGTACAATCTATATAACAACATTAGATGCACTGCTCAAGTTATGTTACTGTCTATAACTGGTTGTTAAAAATGAATAAAGCAAAGCCTAATATTTACAATTATTATAACTATCTATGAAGTATAAACTACATAAATAGTAATGTTTCTCAAAGAACTTTTTTTTTACTGCTTAAACAAATATGTAAAAAAGTCAGTGTGGAAGATAATTAAAATTCTTTTAATTTAAAACACCCAACCATGTGGTAAAAAATTTAAATCATGTCAGTTTCACATTATCCAGCACACAAAAGAGTAGGCACATGGAACCTAGTGGTAAGAAACTCCTTTCCACACTTTCTGCGGAATTCTGGAGGCATTACATGTTGAGTGGCAGAACTTAATGCCGTACTTTGCCTCAAAACCAGAGTGAAGAAATGGAAATTTTCACAAATATTTCATGTTGAGTGGGGATCAAATCCAAAACTAGCCAGTTGTACATTCACACTCTGTGCCTCTGCGCCACAACAGGCCTCTAATGCCACTTAGTGTTTTTGAAATATTTGATGCAGCCATTATAGTTAATATTACAGTAAAATATTAAACAAATTTTCCCTAATTTTGGCAGCCATTTTTTTCCATGCTGACAGAAAGTATTGTACTAAAGTATATTAACTAAATTAACACTAATCATGTTTTAAGTAAACATTATTGATGAAAGGTTTAGTGTTAATTTACTTAATATACTTTAGTACAATTCTACCGAGTGTGGTCAAATTTACTAATAATTGAAAAGCTATTCATTTTATGGCGATCATTGTTGATTTATTGTTAGAGGTATATAAATAAAGATATTTCATTTTTTGCCAAAATTTATTTTTATATAATTTCTAAAAGTACAAAACAAAGTAAAGTTTTTATTACAAAACAAAGTAGTAAGTTTTTATATAGAATTTTACTGTGAAAGTATTGACCTACCAGAAGGAAGGTAGGCAACATGATAATTTTTTTTGGAAAATATAATAAATAAGTTGAAAGTAAAGAATGAAGTAAATATTATATGTATGTTTTAAAAATGTGTAAATTTCACAAAAGTTTAAAAACAGTCAATTTAATCAGTACTTATGTGATTTTTATACTTTAGGAGGTTTATCATTTATAAAGTAGTGTTATTACACTAAGTATACTGTATTTTATGTGTAAAATGTTATTTTTATATTATTTCAGGTAATATTGTTTGTAATGATCATATATGGGCTGCTCTAGCTCTGTTAGTGCATTCTAGGGAAATAAAAAATAAGCAAATTAAGGATATGTTATTGGATAAATCATCATACCATTGGAGAGAAGGAATGCCTCATCCTAAAGGTGATACTATATTGATGAGATTTGCTACTAACAGTGACAAGAAAATGACTATAAGAAAGCCAGAAAGAAAATTAAATGTTGAAAGTGATACCCATATAAATGGTACAACTAAAAATCCTTGGGGTGACTTATGTAAGTCTTGGGGTGTTTATGACCACCAAGAAATATTTCATAGAAAATTCCCACAAACTGATGAGGATCAGTATGATGAGCCGGTTGACACAATACAGTTGAAGAATAAGAAACTTGCAAAGAGACTTGGCAAAAGAAATCATTATGTTGAAGATGACAAAGATAGCACTAGTTCCGATTCAGAATGGAAAAAGAAATCTAAAACTCCTCGAATGAGAATGCATGCTGATGATGAGGAGTCAAGACAAGGAAAACGCAAATTACAAGATCAATTAGAAGAAGAAAATGAAACTAGTTTTGCACCATTATCTATAGAAGTTGTTAATTCAAGAAGTATGTTTATTCCAAGAGAAACAAAAATGATATCAGATAAATTTAAATATAAGGAAAGAAATTTAAGACATTCTGTTAAAAGTATACAATCTAGACTTGGTGCTAAAGTGGTACAAAATCAATTAAGTTCTAGTGATGATTCCTCTGATGATGATCAGGTTGATGCACGTAACACAATGAGCAGAGTGCAAAAGGTCCCCAATCAATCTAAAAGCTCTGTGTGGTCCAGATTGGAAGTGAATGTTGCTAAAAATTGTAATAAAAATGATTTACGACAAATTTTGTCAACACGAAAGCAAAAATCTGATGACTTAAGAGATAAGTTAAGTAAATCCAAGCAATGTAATTTGCGTATTGAAATAGATAATAATTATGCTGATGAGTAAATTAATACAACTGTTTTTTTTTAAATCAATTATATTTTTCTTCATAAATCTCTTATTAATTTTACCTTAGTTATAGATTTCAAAAATATTACTAACACATGAACAAAATTACTTAATACATATTATATGTGTGGAAAAAGCAGTAGGTAGTTGTTAATATGTCAAGGTCAAAGCATAGTGAAAATATACAGGCTGGTTGCCAATTGGTAGATAGGTAGGCAAACTTTTCCGGGTGATAGAAAAAGAGACAAAAATAATTGAAATAGACCTTAATTGAAATATTGAAATTAATTATTGAAATAAATTCGGAATAAAGTTCCATAGGTGTACCCAATTACCACAGGAACTCCTGGAACTGGAGAAAACAGGAAAAAAGATATACAGTATATTTCTGATAGGTTAAGATGGCCTTAATGTTAGTTTGCTAACCAAGAGCTTTTCCACCTATTTTCTGTATTATATATTTACCACTTTAAAATTGCTAAATCGAAATTTACGAAATATTTCATTCTATAAATTTTATATACAGTGTTTTTGTCAGCACCACTTTAAATCACAGTTTTAACTAATCTATAAAAGCCTAATACAATTTTTTCCCAAAATTGAAAAAGTTTATTTTTTCAAACAAAATAAATAATGAAAATATCGTTGTAAGATAAAACTCCATTTTTTGTGAGGACGGAGCACGCACACATAAACCTATCTAAGGAACACCGCCGCACACGCCTTATTTCAAAATCGAGTCGTAGGTATTGGCGATAAAGTTCAAAGCTGTTTAACTTTTAGTAGTATTTTTGTTGTAGTTAGTGTTTACGTTATTGGTGTCTATGTATAACTGCGCCACACGAAATACAGGTATGGATAAACATCGAGAAATAAAAAAAAATCCTACGTCTAAACTGTAGAGGTATCTTGAAAAATTTCTTTAGGTCTGGCTTTTAAATATTTTACCCTATATGCTGTTCCCGTACAAGGAGCGCTGACGCTTCCACCTGTATAAATATATTATTGATACTTATCACAAAACTAGTATTTTAACGGTATTCTTTCACTTAATATTTCAAGCACTGTAGTAAGCTACCTCATTTATCTATTAGTTTATACATTAATGCCACAGCACTCTCGCATCTGACTTTTGTGAATTCGATGCCTACTTAGCGAAATGATTATCATTAAATTATTTTCAATATCCTTCTCTGCCAAGATTAGGATTACTTTGGTGCTTTCTAGTAAAATATAGATTTTGTTATGCGGAATTCAAAATTGGAGTTTTGCATTAGTAAATAGCAATACTTTGTTGATTGTTGTAAATTGCCAAACAAAATCGTCAATCATTCGTCATTGTGCCTGACTGCAAATGCGACGGCTGTGGGGGAGGGGGGTAGTTCCGCCACATGTCGAAAATTGGAAAGGACACCAGGAACGAAGTATCTTAACAAAAGGTTGCCTCTGCCTACCCTGCTATATATTAGATATAGCGTGAACCTATAATATATAATCCATTTAGGATCTAGCTACAAATAACATACTTAAATATGATATGCTGGACCATATGAGGAGGGAGAAATGGCCACAAGCATTTTAGTAGATTATTTTTTTTATTACTAGTATTTCAGTTCTACAGTTATTGATTCAGACATGCAAGTTTAGCTTTTTTAAAGTATACAATATAGGTAATAATAACATAAACAACAGATATTAAACTTCAAAATAAAGTTTATTAATTTGTGCATTTAATAAGTATATTTTTGTGTGCACTTACAATAGATGTTAGAGGTAAACAAACGGGAATCAAATGCAGATTGTATGCATATAATAATGAAACGTATAAAAATAAGTAGTAAAAATAGATGTTAGCAAAATAAAGAACATGAGTATTTATAATAACAGTTTCAACACTTGTAAATAAATTGATTTGACTTGTAGTACTTAACGGTAAGTTTGTAGTTACTGTTATATTTACTTCATTTTGTCACAAATATTTGTGTCCATAGTTTTTAATACTTGTTAGTAACCAATGTTTACATTGCAAAATAATACAATATGTTAGACATTGTTTAGATGGTATCCATATATTAAGGAAAGTATACTTAATCAACATACTAATTTTAACATATATCTATTACATTTAGAACATAAATTTTCTCATATATTATTAGTAATAATTAACTCATATTATAAAAATAGTGAATAGTAAGTAATGTTTATTTTTCAAATAATCAACATAGTCTGAGGTATTTTTAAGGTATTACTGACAACCCATTAAAATGCACAATTTGTAGAAACTGGGACGGATTGACTGCAAACAGCAACACATTGTGGGTTTTATCTTTAATCCTTTATCATTTCAATTGGCTTCATATTTCTAGTTAAATAAACAATAATAAAAAAATGTATAAGAAAGTTTTTGTATTCTGAATATAGCTAGCCAGCTAGTTCTGTGAATGCACCACTCTACATTTGATATGTATGACGATGTAAATAAATAAAAATTGCAATACCAAAGCTTTAAAAATAAGTAAAACAAAGAATGCTTATATAAAAAGGGGGATTTTCAAGTATTATTTAACAATTGCGAGAAAAGGAATTAGCACAAATATTATATAACGTCCAATTGATTTATCTATTTAAATAAAAAACGAAACAACTATAATCATCCAAGCTGCATGAAGATTTTTGTATTTCTTTCATGAATTAGTTATAAATTATCACTCGAGAGTTATGTTAAATTTATTTAATACTTGAACGACCCCAAGCTATGCACAATAGTATGGCGATACATTTGATTAGCACTGTTATACATATATTCACAATATAAACTTCTGATTTAATTTTAATCTTACATAAATTTTATATCTTACAGAACTCTCATTACCTCAAGTTTGATTTATTATATAAGTTAATTAGATTTACTTTTCCTTTTGTTTTGTAAATTTAAATTGGATTTTATGAAGTTTTTATAGTGATTATATTTAACTTATTTTATGTGTAAATAGCAAAATTATGAAGGTATTGGGATTTTTGGACATTTAACTTTTGGTATAACTTTATTGGTACAACTTTTTTATCAAATAAAATCCAATATAATAGATGGCTACCATCAGCACACAAGTTCATAAAGAATGTAATATTTTAAAATGGTAATTATTGTTTTTTTTTACTTATAAACGAATTTTATATTTTTTATCAAGATAATTACTTTACTTTGTGGTTGTGGTACGTTTTAAGCATTTGTGCTAAAAATAATATTATGTTAATACAAAAATAAAATAAGGGTTTTGATATTTGTTATTGTATTATTATAATAAATTGGTAATAAGGAAAATTGAATGTCAATATTTTATTACCTAGAAAGTGTCTATAAAAGCACAAAGCAGTTAATTATATAATATCACTCTGAGATTCATTTAGTGGTTAAATAGCAAAATATATTCTTGTGCAATGATATAACGTATTAATTATAATATATTTAATTTTTTATAATATTTGTTAATATAATATTACTTCTCTAGTTAGTCATTTTTCTTGTTTGAATGATATGATTAATTTTCTGTGTTATCTTGATGATTTAAAATTAATGCTGGTTATGAAGTGGATCCTACACATTCTTAAATACATTTACAAATCCCAAATTTAATATTCCTTTAATTAAATGGAATGTTTCAGTCTTAAGTACTTTACACGCCTTTTAAATTATGTTTTTACAAAGATCTTTTTCAGTATACTTTAGGGTTCCATATAATTTTGAATATAAACACAGTGGTCGTAGATTCGATCTCCACTCGGCGGAATAATTACATTTATTTTCAGAAAATGGAACGTAAGCCGAATATAATATTAAGTGACTTTAAGTTAAGATTTTCAAGATATTTATAAAAATAATTCATGTGTAGAAAGTGGAAATCGAACCCAAGGACCGACAAGTTTATAGTCGTTCGCTGTGCCGACTGTGCCGCTGTCCACGACGGCTTCATATATTTGATCAACGGCTGTGGAACCCTCATTTCGTAAATCACTTATACTCTATGTTAGTAGTGAATGAAATCATGTGAAAAATAAAATTATTTTGACTTTTTCTCTTTTTCCGGTTTATCTTCATCTTTTTTCTTAGATATGAGTGTGTGTTTTGCCTTTTTCAATTGTTTTTTAACTTTGTCCTTCACTTTATTTTTTTTGACTGGTGTAACTGCGTCACCGGACTTCATGGATGAACTGTTGGACTCACTGTTTCTTTGTGCTGCAATTGATACATTATGTTCGTTTAATAAATACAAATAGATTTCAAATTATGACATCCTTAATTATTGAAAGTCATTAAGCAATTTTATCAGTATAAGATATTAATTAAGATATTATATATTTTTTATTTAATTTAGTATTATACTCATTATCGATTCACACCATGGTCAATACTTGATGGCGATCGTTTCGAACTTTTTTTAAAATTAAATATTAGACCGTATGTGTTAGATAAGTTGAGTTCTACCATTTAACATGAAATGTCTCGTATTCGAAAAAGAAAGTCTTAATATTAGGATTCCTCTGGCTTCCTGCTATTATACGGGAAAAAACGTAAACCGTTTTCCACTTCGGTCAAATCCGATATGGATTCAAATTAAAGCGGAAAATAGTGTGTTAACGCTTACCTAAAGCGAAAATTCCATTAGCCGCAATAATTTTTGCCATTAGGCATTCGTATAATTGAAAGTATGAATAATTATAAAAGGAAATATGAATAATTGTAAAAGGAAGGAATATTAAGAATAATATGATGGTCTCATGAATACCACTGTCATAAATGGACAAAATTAAAATGGGATCGCACTGGCTTTCAATTAAAAAAGAATCATCAAAAGTTCTAAGGTAATCATCATAAAAATAAATGCAGTTAAATTGTTCTTTAAAAAGCGGATTTTGTGTTGTTTATTTAAATTATTAAAAGATGCATTTTCCAACGTACAATGTAAACACTTACGTACAAATTTAATATAATTTCTATTACGTGAAGTATGAAGTGTCAGTGTATGTTGTAGTACCTCTCTTACTGGCGATGGAGGCGGCGATGGCGAGGTCCTCCTGGCGCTCGCGGCGCCTCTCGGCATCCAGCTGCTGCACCAGCTCGTCGCGGAGGCGTACAATCTCCACTAGCCGCGTGACCAGCTGTTCCTCGCGCACCTGCCATGTAGTTGACGAGAGTTTACAAACTGAGGATATCATCCGTGGTACGGTATTGTGAGCACCGACCTAGGTACAATATAATCATACTTCCACATATGAGGATATGCATTTTCCTTGCTACAAACGTAGCTCACAATTGCGAAATGTCAAAAATTCTTATTCTCATTACAATTGTCAAGTGCCTTGGAAGGTACACTTAAATAAAAGAT
>DWGR01003366.1:0-12294 GCA_018247715.1 Heliconius burneyi | reverse complement strand
ATAGAATTAGTAAGAAAATAATTAAAATATGCGAAAAAAAAATAAAAAGTGGAGACTTATTATTAGAAAAAATATCTGAGTAATTGAAATGAAGAAACAAAAGAAGTAAAAATAACTATAGGAAATTTTTCGTGCGCATACATAGATACCTACTATATATACTAAACACATTTCTATATTAAATAGTATAATTTTTGCGAGCGCAAATGATAATAGACCCTAAATGAATAACATTACAATATATTAAGTGTATAACATCGGTATAGATAACGGAACTGAGATAACCTAAATTTCCTAAATTTTTCGATTTTTTTTATTTGAGTTCAACAAAGAAAGAATAATTGTTAGAAGAAGCAAAGTGTAATTAATAATTACATAAAAAATAATAATGGTTCGAAAATGAAAACTTACAAAACCGTCAAAGTCATCCGCCCGTTCGCGTCGGTCATACTATGCGCTCGTAGGTCATTTCGAATCGGTGACATATCCTTCATTATTTATTAGTATATTATACAGTAAACTATGATTCCAATCTAGATGAAATGCTAAAAGCTGTCACGCAAAATGACTTGTCAGTCAGGTAGGCAGGCAAGGACATGCGCGATGTAAGTCGGCAGGCTCTGAGCACCTTATGAAGTAGCCCCGGCTGCCAGTGACCAGAGTGGTAGTGGCCACCACTCTGGCCACTCCCGTTTGCCAACTGCTCGCAACATGGGTGGATGTGCGACTGGAAGTGTCCTAGTGTAGAGAAGGGTCATAGATCAGTAACCCTTAAGGCCTCCTTGGCTCTTCCCTGCCTTAGGCAGCATAATGACCAGGAGCCAGACGGGTGCGACGGATGCGCTATTATTAGTAAAACGTTGCGGAGGGCAAATTTTTTCACAGCAAGGATTTTTTAGTATCGTAAATCTAAATCTGGGGATAAATGAAACATAAATCAATACAGATGTTTAAAACCGGCGTGATGTGTCAACAATTAAATATGTTTTTCTTTTAAACTATTTGTAATCAGAAATAGTGGAAAAAGCAAATTATCTTCGTTTAAAGTAGCAGTGTTGGGTATTTTCCAATGAAGAACAAGCTAAGCACTTAGCAATCTAAGTAAACATTTTTTTATTTAGATTTACACTTTATCCCTCCAAGTGATGTTTTTGAAGATCTACCGATCTATAATAAAGGCCGGCAATGCTCCTGTAGCTCCTTTGGTGTTGCGCATGGTCGTGGGTGGCGTGTATCTCCTTATTGCAGATTCGATCAGCTAAGCTAACTCCGCATTTCCTACGAAGAGATCGAGATGATATTGGAATACAAGAACATCCTGAAAATAGGATAGACAGAAATTTGAATAGAAAACGCCACTTTAAACTTAGCTTCACACTTTATACCTACCGGGGTAATCAGAACGAACGGAGCCTTTTTCGCCTCGTCCACTGTCATCAACCTCCTCATACACGCCTTTCGGTAGGTCCTTAAGCTTTTTACGTGACCTTCCTGCAGTATCTTTGATACTGTGTTTCCGAAAGTCAAGTCCTAGATCTCCGCCTATTTCTCTGAAAACACTTTTTTTTGCCATTCTTTAATCACTCATCTCCGTTCATTGCGCTCGATGCCAGAGCAAAGAAATGAAAATATAAATAAATAGTTAATCTCCTCGATTGGGTATCGAACCCACAACCAGTCGATTTTACAGTCACACCTTGTGCCCCTGCGTCATGAATGGTCTCATATTTTAAAAATGCATAGTATTAGTCTAATGATTAAATTTTGACTAAGATAAGGTGCTTTACTGTAGTGAATTATCGATATCAAGTTCTCAAGATATCCTCTTATTATATTCACATAAAAATACTTTATTAAATACGAACAAAGTTTACGACCCTGTGAATAAATGGAGGCTATAGTTTGTTATATAAATGAGTTACGCCTAAATAACAAAAAATATTTTTATTGAAAGTAATTGCATTATCTACGTACATTAAAGTCACTAATAAAGTGTATACAAAAAAATATTATGCTGATTCATATAGTATTATAACAACTTAATAAATTGGTAACAGCTTAGTGTTAGCGGCGGTATTAGATGATGAGTTTAAAGTAAAAGAAAAGTTGTGTATTTCAATAAAGAGAAGTTGTTATAATATTGTTACGAGTGAAGATACAAAATATGTAAATAAAATTATTTTTTATACGTATTGCCATTTTTAAATTATTAGTGTTTTATTAAATCGAGTTCATTAAATATTTTTTCGCAGTGATTGTAAATTACACTGCTTAGTATAATTGCTGCATAATAAAACTAGTTGTCATTGCACCGTTATATGTTCGCGTCGTAAACAACTTATGCATGAAAACAAACACGATGATGCACAGAGTGCATCAAGACCTGTAATTTCATGTATGGTGTGAATTTTCCTGGCGGATACGACTGTGACTGAATCAACTATTTATGGGGCACGGACACTTATTGAATCTGCAACAAGTAAAGCGTTTCGAAAGCAGTGATCGGTCGCTTATAACTGCATATAAGTATAATAACCCTCCATACTGTCATGTTATGTTATGTATATCGAATCCAAATGTAGACAACATTTTGTACCTGACAAATATTTATCAATAGATGAATCGACTGTAGGTTTCAAGGGTAGAATTTCATTCCTTGGCATATAATCCAAAGAAGCCTACCAAATGGGGACTACGCGTTTATGTCTTAGCTGATTCCTAGACAAGCTACATCTATTCTTTTGTTCCATATTATGGAAAAATAACAGCTGATGGACTAATAAAGCCAGAATTATCATTTACCAGTAGAATTGTATTACATCTATACAATAATCTACTCACGTCTATACCTGAAGCTGCAGGATATCACATATTTACAGATCGATTTTATACTAACTTAATTTTGGCTAAGGAATTATTTGAAAATAAATGCTTTTTGACCGGCACAATTATGCCTAACCGAAAAGGACTACCACAAAAAATAAAAAAACCCAAGTTACCGAGAGGAAAAATAATTGCTTTTCGCAAAGGCAATACCCTTTCACTAGCTTGGTGTGATACCAGAGTACTGACACTGCTAAGCACTTTTTATACATCCGATTCACAAACTATCCAAAGGAGACTTGCAAAAGCAGAAAGAGGAAACATAGGAAGTCCTACGCCAAATAAAACAATACGAACGGAAGTAGAAAAACCTATCGTTATAGTTAATTATAATGAATACATGGGTGGTGTTGATGTGGCCAATCAATATACTTCTTTGTACTGCTTTATAAGAAAAACACTCAAGTTGTGGAGAAAACTATTTTTCTGGGGGCTAGAGGTCTCTATTATAAATTCATATGTGTTATATAAAGACTGGAGTGTAAGAAATGGAAAAGTAGCAATGAGTCTTAAGAAGTACAGACAAACTTTGCTCATGTCACTCATTGGAGACTAGGGCACCCGAAACAAGTCGCAGAACTGAGGTTGCGGCAGATACAGAACGTCTCGATAGAACCCCTCACTTTATTTATTTACAACCTACGGGGAAGGACAAGGACTGTGCTGTGTGTTCCAACCAAAAAAATAAAAGGGGGGAGAAAAGAAACATGTTATTTTTGCAAAACATGTGAGACAAAACCCTTGGCTTCATCCTGGGATTTGTTTCGAAAAATACCATACCAAAAGGGATTATAAAGATTAAAATTTAGGATTTCAATATAGTATCATGTAACTACTCATAAAATAAAGTTTTTTTAAATAAGAAAAATTAATTTTTTTTACAAAATACACAAAAAACACTAAAAGTAAAAAAACCTAATTTTAGCGTGGAGCTGGTGGAGTAAAAACAAAAACAGCCTTGGAGTGGGAAGGGTTAAAGTGAAGGTGCTAAGTATAAAGTTTTAAAATTAATCTTCACAGTGAGGAGCAGCTTTCTTTCATTAGATTGAATTCTACAAAATCCAATAAAAAACATTTTTTAAGAAAAAGCATGAATTGAGTATGAAGGGACTGAGGGTCCACTTCAGGGTCCCCAGCGATCTGTCTATTTTAGCAAATATAAATAAATGTCAATACAAAATATAAATATGTTGTGTTTGAATACAATACTTTCAAAAACTTAAATCAATAATTCTGAACCTATATTTTTTTTATACAATCTATTCTATAGGACTATCTTCATTCTTCCCACGTTTCATTTTTAGTTTGTTTCTCCAACTTAAACCTGAAATTAATAAACTGCTGTTCAAAATCAACAACCCCACGTATAAATGATAATTTGAGTTTAGGATTTGTAAAGATAAATGTTTTGTATCTATATTGAGTAAAATTACCGAGTATTTCTTTTCATTGCTTTCTAGTAAGAAATGTCAATAGTTACGTGATTTTAATAAATATGGCTCAATATTGTTACAAAAAATATTTTAAAACTACATACCTCGACATAAATGAAAATTTCAATATAATTTAGAAAATTTTGATTTCCATATAAGGAAAAGTGAAATGCTAAGTTATACTCTTTTTATTTATTGCAATAGCAAAAATATTAATAATAAATTAGTGTTTCTCATTATACATAATTATAAAGCATTATATGGCGCAGGACAGCGTCTGGTTGTAAATTATTTAAATTTTATCCAATTATATATTATACAGTTAAGTAGACAAAGCGCAGCATTGAGTTCCGTCAGTGAACGCACAATGTCTCGTCAATTGGACGAAGTTTACATTGCCTACATTGATTTATACGTTAAGCTGAAAAAAATTTAAGTTAAGAACAGCCATGGAAAAGTGGATGAGGAACTTCCAACCAGAAGTAAGAGAACAAATAATATGTTCTTTATTGGGTTAATAAACACAATAAATGTGTAATCAACATGACACAGATGCATGTTAAATACAAAATTTACATTTCCAATCAATTATCAATTTTAAATAATACATCTAACTACAGGACATCGAGTTTCTCGCCAAATTACTATCAGTTTAAATATTTACTAAGATATTAAAGGCCATTACGAAATAAATTTAAAAATGAAATGTAAAAACAAGATATTAAAACAAAATGGTGATAACAAAATGCAACATTTACTGGATTGAAAAAAATATATTATGCCCGACGTTACAGAGATCTTTTTGACTTGTTACACAATTATCAATATTTATAAAACACATGTATATTTATATTTTATAATCGCTTAATGCATTTAAATGTGTGAAACCAATTAGATTTGGTGTGTTATTTTATAGTTTCACGCTATATCCCGCATATAACAGGGCAGAGAGAGCCTGGTGATAAGACACTCCATTCCTTAAGCGCCGTCCAATATTCGGGACACACTGTGATTAATGACGCAACTTAACGCTGAGCTTTGGCTTGTTACGAGAGCGAAAAAACAAAAATAGTTAATTCCCCAAAGTGGGATTGACGGTCATGCGCTGTGCTCAAATATACACTTGAATTAATTAAATATTTTGAGAGTGTATACACACTCTAAGAAAAATATTTAATTCAGACTTCCTTCACTCCACTTATAAATACAAATTAAATATAACTTCAATAATAATCATCCACATAGATGTTTAGGAATATTTATATAGAGTTAAAAAGAGCTACTTTTCGTTATATTCCACTCTGCGTAACATAACGCGGTGGTACAATTGTACATATTCATATACATAACATACAATACACTTACATACGATACACTACACTACTTCCATTTAAGCTCATATTAACCTAAATTTGTATATATTTTTTGTAAATCACTGGTTTTCCGTATCAACGACATCGAATGTAAACATTTAATAAGACGCAAAAATAACAATATTCAAATAATTAACGCTAAATTAATAAAAAATAAATTTAATTTGCCAAATCAAAATTATTTGTAAACAGACAGGACAAAAAGTGTCCAAAAAGTTTTATTTATATAATAATTTGATGGTCACTTAGTCATTAATTTAGAATGTGTTGGCAGTCGTGGAGGCTGACTCAAGCAGCGCTGACACAACAATAAAAAAAAACTATTAAATCTACATTACTAACGTGACATTGTATAATTTTCAAAATACTCATATAAATTATACAAAATATATAATAATAGTAATGTAAAAGTAGAAGAAACAATTCATAATTTGTTTTTAAATACAAATGCTGTTGGAACGTTGGTGAGAATCAACTATCGCCGTATAGTTTTATAACTAAACTAAATGACATGAACAGTAATTGACATGATATAAAAGTGGGCAGTTCTTATATAATTTCCTTTTACTAACAAAATAGTTGAATTTAATGAAAATACACAACACACAACATATTACCATTATCAATTCATATATCGTTGTGTAATAAATTAGAATCAAATAAAAAAAATAAAAAAAAATGCATCTGTGCTGTTCACGACCGCGCCTCCCATGACATAATATATATATAAAAACATGAAATAATCTAAATGCTAAACATTCTTATTCCTACAAGTTGCCTCCATGTTAACGAACGTGTCAAAGTATTGAACAAAGTCAAATATATATATATCTATCATCATATACATAAACAGCTACAAACCCAGTCGACAAACCAATCAACAAATAAATAAATATATCGTCAAATGAATGATTCTGTGTAAAAATTGCCAATTGATTGTAAGAATGAATGAATGAATGAATGTAATATATAATGGACCGATTCGACTCAACTCGGTCGATACTCCGACAGTACTCTAAATAACCCTAGCCGACACTGTAAATACACTTTGGAAAGCTCTATGATACACACAATTATATAGTGGAATGATTGACTTGAAAACCATTTAACTTTTGAAGTTTTTTTATTATTATTTACGTCAGAACATACACATTATAATATATATTATATTAATTAGAGATATGGGACCTTGCCACAGCGTACATACTTATATTTATATTAAAACGATAATGTTATTGGAACACGACAGTATTTCAAATTAGTAAATAAATAATTGTATAGTTTAAGCGGCCAAAGTCCCGGGCGGGTCGCTAGTTTGTATATAAGTTAATATTATATATAATATTCTAGTGTACGTTTAATATTTAACGTAAAGGTAATGTATGTATATATTTTATATTTGATATAGATGTAAGTAACAATGCCGGCCAGTATCAATTTGAAGTGAATCGCTTATGTAGTGGTATATAATATACATGTTTATATATATAATATGTAAACAGGGTATGAACGTTATATGTGTGTGTGAATATGTGTTTAATGTTTGACGTAGGTATAAATAACAATTCCGGCCAGTATGAAACCAAAGGTGATGGTAAGTGGCTTGTATAGTGACCTCTTGAGGGCGTGCCATCGTTCGGCATCGCGGGCTCGCTTCTTCATACTGGACACACGGTCGGAGAGGTCGCGGGTTCGACGCCGCCGCAATGTATCTCCCGTTTCTGGGTTTGAACTGAAACATTTATAGATAATACATATTATAATAATTAGCAATTATTAAAGTTGGTTATTGAATTATTATTACATTCAAGGAGTGATGGAGCATAGTCACGTTACGTCTGTAAAAGCTTTAAGCTTATTTAGAAAACGTATAAAATGTTGAAAATGTTAACAATATAAATATCATTTTCTATGGACAAATATTTGTTTTAAGCTGAAATCTTTGGATCCTAAAAAGTGTAAAAAGAGGCACAGCGTCCTCACAGTAGGCGCGAAGATTGTGAGTTCGATTTCCACTATGGAGAAAAAATATTTTTATTTCGTCACTTTGGTAACATGTCAAGGCGCGACGTTGAGTTTCGTCCAGAACACAATGGCCGGCACACAATATCTAGAAAATTGGGAGTTTCTAAATACCACACTCCTGCCTACGGCGCTATATTTAAAAAATGGCCCTACATATTGTAATAATATAAATAATTTCTCGACTTAGCTAGATAAAAACATATTGACGAGTGGGCAGAGCGCTTGGACGGTAAACGAGAGGCGCGGATTCGAGCCCTGAATGTTCAAATTCTAATGCTATTTCTAAAACATCTAACTAACACTGAGGATAGCCCTCAGTGCAGAATAACACTTAAAAAAAAGCAATAAAGTTCCAAACTGCCTATTTCATATAAAACACATACCTGTCAGCATTAGCCGGCTCCTCGTCTTCGTCGTCAGCTGAGGACACCGGTGTTGGGGCATCTCGTGCTGGCGGCGTCGGCGGGTCCTCGTCTGAGCTGGAGCTCTCTTGCGCGTAGTTTAAGTTACCTTGGGAATAAATATTTTATATAGAAATTATTTTCTTAGTAGGCCGCTGTGGCATAGTGGCAGAACCGTATGACGGTTAACAAGGTGGTTGTGGGTTCGAATCTCAGTCATGGGAATTATTTATTTTATATTTTATATTCTTCCTTTGGTAAGAAGGCAAAGCGCGTGTTGGATTCCGCCACTCAACAGGTAATTTCACGAGAATTCCGCAGTGCGCTGTACGGGATACAGCGCGAAAAAATAACTTTTTTGTGTTCTATAGTCCATTTATCGAGGAACGCTATTTTACATCACATTAATAATTACTTTGTAGCCCATTGTTATGACGATCAATTAGTTTTTAATTTGTCATACACAACTCTTAGTTATATTTATTTGACCACGTGAACGAAGCCGTAATAGAGGAGATAAAAGTTACTTCAATCCTACTAATATTGAAAGTGTGAAAATCTGTAAGGATGGATGTTTGTTCCATTTGCATGTAAAAACTATTGAACGGTTTTTGATGAAACTTTACAAGAATACATAGCTACAGTAATATATCTTTGCTATAATATAAAAGTAAGCCTAGGCGTGCAAAGCCGTATTTGGGTCGCTAATACATATATAAAACGTTCTGTACCAAGTGAAGCGCTAGTGGGTATAGCGGGGAGGGGCCTCGCGGGGGCACGGGTGAGGCTCTCAGCACGGGGCGGCGGCGGCGGAGCCTCCTCCTCGGGGGCCTCGTCCGCAACTGTCGAATATATGCTCTCTTCCAGCTTGCCATCGTCCTTCTGGTGTAAGTAGCACATGTATGTAAAACTCATTCTTACTAAACAACTGACAGACATTGCAATTGCAGTGTTGGAGAGGATTCCCCGAAATTTTAATAAGATGAAACCAAGTTGCTTGATGTTCGTCAACTAAATTTGATATACATATGTTTTTGGTTGTATAATAACTTGCTAGAAAAAGTATTTAAAAAAACTAATGACTTAAAAATTTATAAGAATAATGCTTTTTAAATATTAGTTAAAATTATATAAATAACAATATTTTATCTAGAATGACAATCGAAATTATATACTTAGAAAATTTTTAAAAAAAATACGAAAAACATATACTCACGAAATTGGGATCAAATCGTTTAGAGCCAGTTATAATGGCTTGATATGAGAAGCGTAGTTGGTCTGGCGTTTGTATGAGGCCCATACGATCTTTGCGCATCTCTAACAGAATCTGCTGGATGTTCACGCTTCCCAAACCTTCCTTTTCGATCTGTAATTATATATAAGGTTAGGCTATACTTTACAGTTAATGGATTATTTGAAATTAATATATTGTAGTATTTTCGGCCCTCCGTTATCCAATTTCAACTAATTATTGAGAAACACAACTTTTAGTCTTGCCCACACAGAGGCAAAAAAAATATTATATAAATAAACATAGCATTCAATCGACTGGCGCTGGAACCCACAAACATCGTATATTAAATCAATCACTTTACAACAATACCTACTACGACAACGTCTCATCTTATTTGTACAATCGCAAATCTTTGTAAAAATCAATATTTATAGTATTCGACCAAAAAGGAAGTGTTTCATGTCTTTTTCTTTTAGAAAAATATTAAACATTTGCCTTAAACAAGCATCAAGAGAAAATTTCTCTAAACAAATTCATTAAGAAAAGAAAAACCAACTTACAATAACAAGACAAGAGTCAACCAAGCAGAACGTTCCAGATCTTCCAATACCAGCACTGCAGTGTACAATCGGCGGCCCTACGTCAGGGTCTAAGGCGCCGGAGCAACGGACTTTCTTCAGGAACTCGAGGAACGCCACAGGTGAAGTGGGCACTCCGAAATCTGGCCACGTAGTGTAGTGGAATTGTACTACTTCGCGACTCTCTGAGCTCACCATATCAAAGATTCTAAAAGAAATCGATTATTTCAGGTTTAGCATTTTACCTTTTGTTCTACATATTAGATAAATAAACATATTAATATGAATGGTATTTTTTACTATTTTGGGAAATTGATAGCAAATTATAAAATATATTTGATATACAATCAGAAGACATGTAATTATAATCATTTTAAAATAATAAGGCAGGAAGAAAGAATTACAACAAATGAAACCATAGGTTATGATTTTTTACAATTTTTTATAAAATATTTTCTTTAAAGATGATGCAATTTCAATGTTTTTATAAAGATTAAAACTGAAAAGTAAATGAAAATCATAATTTTTTCAGCTTCACGCTGTATCTCGCATATAGCAGGCTAGGCAGAAAGAGCTTAGGGGTAAGACACCGCTCCCGTTCCCCCAATTAAATATTAAATTAGCTCGAATGGGAATTGAACCCACACGCTATACAGACACGTTTGTGCCTATGCGCCACGACTTATCTCGAACAACTAACTAACATATTAATAATAATGATAAACGTGTTTTGGGTTTACACAATAAATATGATAAAAACATTTTTCCATGATGAAAATCAATATACAGACTTAATATTTGTATAGAAGCTTTTGAAGTTTCTGCTATAATAATACTTACAAATATAAATTTATATATAAGACTTATGAATATTTCGTTAAGCATTTCGTTGTTATAATCGAATAGAAATTAATCATAAAATACCATACTAAGAAAATCTTAAAGAAAATGTAACTTTCGCATTAAAATAAATTATTATAAAGCTCGCTGTAACTTCTAGTTTCGCTAAACAACTAGTGATTATAATAATATTTAATATATATGTTTTTCAGCTTCAGCAGTATCCTGCACATAGGAGGGTGTTAAGAGAGTTGACAAATAAAAGAAGTGGGAGTCGAACTATCACGCTTAATGCCATTGGCAAACAGAACCAACGAACCAGTACAAATTTCACACCAAGGGAAGACAAATGAGAAATTTGAATGCACGTTTCGCTTTCTGGCTTATCCCGCATATCACGAAGAACAGGTAAAATGAAAATTCATAAGTGCAATTTGAACCCACAAACTTATTGCTGACATGGCGTACATTATAAAGGGCGTATACGCGACATTAGCTTTAAGATGTATCCCGCAATTAACAGAATAGGCTAGAGTCCTAGTGCTAAGACACTCTGTTCCCATTTAGGCACTTCCGTTGTACCTTTGCCATTTTAAATACCAAGTTTATATATGTCGCAATATCTCACTGAAATTTAGTGTAGAGTATTAAAACGCAATACAGTACATTTGACTTTAAGAAAAAAACAAAAAGAGCAGTTTGATTCTCTAATTAACCTTTTAATATTTATATTAAAATTTTAAAAATAATGGTAAAATTGCTAATAAACATTGTAGCCCATATACATGCCATAGCATGCCCATACACCATGTATAACATACAAATGGTTGGATGAATAAGTCATACAATCATAGAATTTTATCTATAATCATTATCCACGTGTGCGGCTTTTTCAAAGGAAAAGATCACATACAAAATACCCTTCTTTACAGCTTTCGATTCAAAATATACATTAAAATTAGCTAATAACAATATATTAAATTCAAATAATTTTATTCAAAATAAGAAGTTACATGCTTCATTTTTTTAACGTCAAATAATCTACCACCAGTTTACTAAAGTTAATGCCTCAGACCTGAGAAGAACCGGCGTAAGAAACGGGACCTTTTTGCAAGTCAATTTTATGCAATATTGAGCATTTCATTCCCAAAGCGTGTTATCATTTATAAAATCATTAATTTGGTAATAACCTTTAACACACAAACGCCTCTTCACAATTTGTTTGAATCGTGATACAGGAAGTTCTCTGTCCGGATCCTATTGTAAAAGCGTACACATTGTCCCATAAAAGAATTACGAATTTGATGCAATCGAGTCACAGGTGCACTAAGTTTAAACCTATTTCTAGTATTAATATTATAACAATCACCAATTTTGGTAAAACCATTAATTTTTTTTAACATACATCACATTTTCAAAAAGATAGATGCAACTGTCAATATATTGATTTCTTTAAACTTTTGCCTCAAGGAGTATTTAGGGCCTAAGTTATAGATTGCACGAATAGCTCACTTCTGCAGGACAAAT
>DWGR01003365.1:0-12296 GCA_018247715.1 Heliconius burneyi | reverse complement strand
TCGATGACAACTAGGGGGGAGGAATTTCAATTCCCCCAAAATTCAATTAGAATGCGTTGTTAAGTTTTGTCACTCAACAACGACAACGACAATTCTGCGAAAGTTGGGAAACGGAGTGTCTTTGATGTTTGTATTATACGCTGTGTTTACCTTAAAATATGATTGTGTACATATTCTTAAGTCGTAAATTTGACATTTAAATATTTTCTGTTTTGTGTATTATTTTGGTAGCTCTAATAAACAGTAGTACAGCAATCCTCGTTTGTTAGTGAGGCGGGCCTGCACCAGAGACACGAGTGTCGTACGACGTGACGTCATAGTGTGTTAGTGTTCAATGTCTCCTGTTCGTTAGCATTTTGTCTAATAATTCGGAATGTTTTAGTTTACTTGGTCAATGTAGATATAGAATAGAGTGAAAATTGGAGAACACAGTGTCTCAACATTAGGTTCTTAAGTTTTTAAGGTTTTTTTCTAATTTTCAGTGAATTTGCTTAGACAAATGATAACAACAAATGAATATCATTTATAGTTAGCCATAAAATTAGATAAATAAAATCTCTTCTTGCTTCTACGTTAACAGACACCTTATCAAATCTAAAACTATAAGGCTTAAACTAAAATTCACGTTTTATACAACGTACATTCTCGTATAATGGTATACATAAGTGTCATTTCATTACTTTTATCTCAAAGCAACGAGAACACAAAAAATAACATAATTCAATATAGTATAGTGTATTTGTACAACATTTTGAAACGATTCAAAGCTTTATGTTTGTATGGAGCCAAATGAAAGTGATCATTAGTTCAATTAATTTTTAAATGACGTTCAATTGTTTTTTTAATGATTCTTTCCATGAAACTATGCATGTCATTATGAAAGAGGTTGAAAATCTGAGGTTTTAGCTTCACGCTATATCTTGCAAAGTAGTCAGAAGTGAGCTGGTAGCCTAATGTAAAATTACTAAATTTGCCATTTTCCTCCGAATTTTGGGGGCATTGTTTGTTGAGAGTCGGAACTCAACTCCATGCTTTGTCTTGTTATGAGAGCGAGGTAATGAAAATATTAAATATTTTATTACCTCAAGTGGGAATCGAACCCAGCGCCAAGACTGGCTTCAAAGTGTTTCGTTGTAATAATATACGAAGCGTCTCTTCTCGCTGTCAATGGACGTCTATCGCAAGTCAGAGAAATATTTTTTATCTTTCGGAACTACACTATACTACAGAATTTAAGCACGAGGTTCCCAAGCTCCTCCTGCGACCTTGATATGTGCAAGATACAGTAAAAAAAAAGGAAAAAAAAGAAAAAGGAACGTCTCAAATTCGGAAGAACGCAGTGTCCCTCTGCCTACTCTACTATATGCGAGATAAGGTAGAAAACAAATATTTTTGCAGTACAATTTATTTTCTACACACTTATGTGCATATAAACTTTCTATTTTCTCGACTAACTCTGTATTTTCGTATTTAAAAGATAACGCTTGCACAAGCATTCATTCATTTACATTTTAATTCATTTAACAGAAATAATTTGTTTTTATCCTCTTTGAAGTGATAATACTTCTCTTGTGCATATAACGTAATGAAATGAAAGTACACATTTTAATATAACTTAGCTATTTTATCGATGTATTATCATCATTATGACAAAATCGTGATGGATCGGTGTCTGTGCATAGAAGATGTATAAGAAAAACGTTATTGGTAACATTATAATAAAGTAATAGAATCAAAAGTAGACTTTCAAATTTTAGGTCTATACGTCTGTGCGTTTGATCACGCTAATCTCAGAAACAACTTGACCGATTTAATTGTAGTTTTTTTGCAAGCTTTCCTTTACATTTATCGATTTATTTTCAATCAATTTATAAATAAAAATACTATACCATTCTTAATAATGTTCACATTCAACACACAAGGCCTTCAAAATGCACCGTAAAGTGGGTAATGGAAGTGTCTTAATGGCAGCAGAGTGTCTTAATATTAGGTTCCCAGGTTTTCTCTGCCTCCCTTGCTATATCCAGAATACATCCAGCTAAAACAAAACTACAAACAGTATAGCTAACAAAAGTAAGTCATAAAGCGATCAAACTAAGTTAGTTCCATACTAAAATTCAACATTTTATACAAAACTCTTCGCCCGTCATATTGTATTAAATATTTAAATTAAGTTCTTTGTAAAAATCCAAGGTAACCTTTCAGGTTCTCCTATTTTGTTTTTTACCTTTCCAGAATAACATGTGTAACGACTTTAATTTTGTTTAAACAGCTTTACCGGAGCTGAAATTTATTATGTAATGCTGAAAATCTGCGGCTACTCCATACCTTAGTTTTACTTGAGTTTTTAAATCATGAAATTTGATGGTAAATTTTAAATATTAACGCAATGGTTTTGTGGATGGTGCTTAAAAATGAGAGTTACAGGTTCGAGTTTAATTTGAAAGAATGTTTATCTATACATCATGTATGAGAGTGATCACCGTCCATGGAAGATATAATCTTTTATTAGTGATGTTAATTATTTATCAATGTAATTTTCTTTTATCTGTTCATCGCTTTACCTGTGCGTAATTTGAAGAACATGAAAGTAAGATTAGTAAATAAATAAATGGGTAATTCAAACGGACGAAGAGGCAATCGGGTTGCTAATTATAGGTATATATGAAGCTGCGTAGAGCAGTGTTTGACTGTGTGATTGAATGCGAAGGTTGCGTATCGGTATTTACTTTGGGAAAAGAATTATTTAATATCCTCGCTCTGGTAACAAGACAAAATGCGGCGTTGAGTTGCGTGGTTGCGAAGTAACCGAGTCTAATAGCTTATTTATTTTCACCTATATTGCTATATGCGGGAGAAGGAAAAAAATACCATAAAACCTTCGTCTTGTATATTAGCCACACAACCACTCGATCACATTAGCGAAGTCTTCTGACAATTTCAAAACATCAATAGAAATACAAAACAGAATCAAACCTACGACTATTAAATATTTAACTTACTGAACCACGACAAATTCTCTTAATGCAAGCAAATGAAGCTTTTGATTGAGATATTAGTTGAAGTGAAAGTAAACAATACATAAATAAGTTAGATGAGCTTGTCTTTCGACTTGCCGTCTTTGTACACAGTCTTTGAGAGATCCAAATCAATTTACCTGGCTGTTGGTTGGCTAGTGCTGTGCTAAGGGACGGTATAATTTTACCTATAACTTTAGAACGAAAGTTCGGTTTTTCAAAGAGATTCCAATAATATTAAAAGTCGAAGTAGGTAATGTGTAAATGTGGTTATTTGAAAATAATAAGTCGCGAGGCAATTAAGAAATCGTTGGCGGTAGTTTGATATAATAATTGTGAAAATATTCTTTTCCCGAATCCACTACCCTCGCATTGAATGTTTCAAAGAACTCTTCAACAACAGAAATAGAACTATGATGAAATAAGGCTAAATAATAACTAAAATCAATTTTCCCGTATATTTCATATTATGGTGAACTCGCAGCTACGGATGATCTTATATTATACGTCATTCTATTCTCGATTTTCTTCATATTTTAGAGATAATATTTGCTAATACCCACGCTTACCTTTATGTTCTAAGCTTGAAGAGGATGTCCAAAAACATTATTTTTTTCTTAATGTTTTCTTTTAGCTCTACTTTTATTCCATACTGAAGGGTAGGTAGTTAGAATCTAGTACTAAACTACTATGTTCTTCGCTTTCTATTTTATCTCGAGGCATTCAGTGTTGAGTGGCGTAATTCAGCGCCGTGCTTTATCTTATAAGAACAAAGAAAAGAAAATAATTTAAATATATATCATTATTCCCCCAATTGGGATCGGCAAGCTTCAAATTACTTCTTAAAGCTTTAAAAGAATTTATTCTCTCTTTTTTCTTTTCAATTACAATATCAATATTATATTACGATCAATGATTGGCATTTCCTTGAATTAAAATTCATAGTTGTAAATAGTACATACTGTCATCCAGGATAGTTACAATTGTGTGGTAATATTAAACATCAAAATTAGATAATGGGGAACGGAGTGTCTTAGCACTCTACACTTCACTTTAGCACTTAATTTCCTCGAGTAGGGATCGAACCCACAACTTGTGGCGTTTACAGTCGCATGTTTGTGCTCCTACGCCACGACTGGCATTAATAATATATTCTTATTCTGAATCTCTCCAATATGCACTTTATAATTTATAGGTCGCGGTCAAACGGACTAGCTGACTGATTGATGTATAGGATAAATTGATTTAGAACAAATACAGTTAGTTACATTGAATAGTAATGATATCAATATTGAATTATTTACATATTAAGTATTTTCGAGTCGTCGGTTCGATTTTTTCACGATTCAAATAGCAGGATAGGCAGAGGGGGTCGAGTATTAAGACGCTTCATCCGAGCAACCTATTTTGGAGATTTCGCTTTGTATTGTTGGCAGTGCGAGTAAATGAAAATAAATCATTGTTTCGTATAGAAAAAGAACCCATAACCGTGGGGTTTGCAGAGAGACGCTGTGTCGCAGCGCCACGTCTACCTCACTTTTATTTTATCAGAAACTAACAAGAGTGTGACTTTAACGCCATGGTTCTGGGTTCGATCTCACTCGAGGAAGTGAAATATTTATTTACGTTTATATTTCCATTTTCTTCGTTTTGTTAAAGCGCGGCGTTTTGAAAAAACGCGGCGTTGAGTTCTGGTGGTAGCGGAAAATGGAAAAGGAAGTGTCTTAACACTAGGTTCCCTGTATCATCCAGACTATGCGCGGGATACGGCATTGGGTAAAAAAAAAGATTCCATTACTTTATCTAAAAAAATTGTCGCATATATCGTTTCAGCATTATTTTTTTAATGTTTACTTACAATAGGTAGTGGTATTCATATTTTTTTACTAGTTTTACAAATCAAAGTACCCCAGACAAGAATCGAACCCACAACTACAGTTAAGCACTTGTAAATAAACCCCACAGACCGTTAGCTTTTAATTGGCCAAATCGTTATTTAGTCATATGTTCACACAAAATTTTAGTAGCCATTCCCATCTAGGGTGGTGTTTATGGTCCATACAGCTATTCACGGTCCCCGCTGTACCCCCGCTGTTACATGAACATATAACATTAATTCATGCCATTTAATTAATAAAATACGTGGTTTTATTTCGCTTTGTCCATTATTTGATCGTTAGCGAATAATTATTGTGTGGACTATTATCTATTTATGGCCATCGTAGGCACTTGTGAGTTTGTATTCCACTCGGGGTCCTTACTCTCACTTCTCCACTTTGGTAGGTTAACAAACGCATTACTTATCATTAATTAGATTTTTTTACTTCACTCTGTATCCCGCTCATAGAAGGGTAGAAAGAGGGATCCTAGCTCCCTATTCGATGGAACAAGAGCCGCTATTAAGTTTTACCACTCTACACGCAAAGTCTCATCTATTAAGTGGTAAATGGAGAATAAAGTGTCTTAGCGTTAAGGTTCCCTCTAACCAACCTTGGATACAGAGTGAATATTTGGGATACAGAGTGAAGCTAAAAAAAGTCTTGACAGACGAATAAAAGTAACCTATAAAGGTTTCATTATTTCTTTTGACGTACAGAATTCTAAAAAACAATAAAAAAAATTATCGGATGCCCTCAACTATAAATAAAAAATATATTTTTAAATTCTAAGTCTCATAAAAACAAATTCTAAATTTAACTAAGATGGCGAACATATCGCCATAATACGAAAGTGTTAAAGTGCGAGGATCCCGTAATGTACGTAATGTCTTTGAAGCCACAAAGTTGGTAGCTTTACTGTATTGTAATAAGATTAAGTTGGTTCGACCTCGATCACGTGGTATCGGTGAGGGAACAGGGAACGATTTTCCAAAGCAACTTTTTTATATAGTTTTAACATTTCATGCTGTGGTCATTAAAGAAGATATGATTTCAAAAAGTTCTAATACGTCATTGTTATATCAAATTAGCAATTTAGGTAAAACTTATATATTTTTTAGCTTCACCTTAAGTCCTGTTTACATGAATAATATAAACTCATATACAATATGTCATATTCAAAAACCTTATTTCAAAGCTTCGGAGATTTTTCGTATTTTCAGGATCACTTCAATTAGCAATTATGTTGTATGATTTTGGCAAATAGAATTATTTAAATGCTAAGAAAGATTTTTGATTATGCCAATACTTAAGATACACTTCTGACGTAGTAAAAGTGTGACCACTTCCTCCTAACTTACAAACAAGTGAAAAATAAATTTAAAAAATGCGATTACCGAATTTAATGAAAATTTCAAGCAAGAATTGGTTTGAACAATTTTCTTTTGGTTTAAGAGATATGAATCATCATATGAAAGTCTGATTTGGTCTTGGGCGGTTATTAGTGGATAGAATTTAAATATAACAAAATGAGAAAACCCAGGCATATCGAGAGATAAATGTATTAATATTGATTACTTCACATTCGTCCTTTTCAGATTTGAACTCTCAACCTCGTTTCAACCAACAACTAATCGTATATATACATACATATATAGTATCTATACATATATTAATATATAATTTACTGCGTCACACAATCAATTCATCAATGTCTTATACCAATCTCGTCATACATTATAGTATGAATTAACATACTAACGGTCTTCCCATAATAATGCGTCTACAGGAGATAATACGTTGAGGTCTATTCAATCGGGCCTACGGCCTTTGCTCGTGCGCCGAGCCGTGTTTCAATTTACGTTATTTAAGCAGTTACGATTGTTTCTCGATAAAGTTTAGTGTAGGAAGATGGAGATAGTGAAGGTAAAAAACAGCTTCACTCTTTTTCCCGCATAGCAGGCTAGAGGAAATCAAGTGTAGAGTGGTTGAGTTGAGTTTCATAGCGTTGAATATGTATTTATATTTAGAAATTTTGATTGATGTACTTATCGATACTAATATTATTTAAGAGTTTGTTCAAACGTGGTAATCTTTAAAATGACTGTTTCTAATAAAAAAGTTAATTTTGTGTTATATTAGCCCGTTTAGAAACACAGACTATAAGGTTGTATTATATCACATTAATTGTTTCTATGTAATCTTGAACTGTTGAACTGCGATCAGAGTTAACTCGGACAAGTAGAGAATATGTCATATTCAACTTTTACTTATTTCCATTTGACGCCATGAGCGTAGCCACAGGAAAAAGTTAATAAAATATGTTAAATATGCCAAGATACAAATTTTATTAAAACAAAAAAAAACAATAAAAACAAAAATGTTATTGTATTCACAATAATACATTCACATGAATATTGAACAATGCTGCTAGTATCGGATTTGATATTAGCAACTAACAGTAACAGCGTGAAATGAAATGGTAAGATGACATCAGTTTCTTGTTTCTTTTCAAGGAGTGATTATATTATATTGACGCTATATTGTATTTTTACTTAATTTCTAAAGAAAATAATAAAAAAATTAAAATCACAAATCAAAAGTTTCACAACTACATGCTACAACAACTACAGTACATCATATTTGAATCGAGTTCAATTAGTACAGAACGTCCTATAACTCCTACTGTCGGTCAAACCCTTATCTTGACTGACATGTCCCTAAGTAGTCCTCCAAATTGCCCTTTTGGGAGTTGACCGTTCAGGAGTCTTGGAACCTTTCTATGTAATTTGAATTGCCTCCACGCTAGCTAAAATTGATTTGCTAATTAAATGCTTGTGACATGTGATCGGTTGGGATCTCTTTAGAATATATGTTTTTTGTACTGGTTTTTTATTTTGTAGATGTGTATTTTTGATAGATAGACTAACGAGGTAATCCGGGCCGAATATAGCAACGCTGCTAGAAATACTAGGTTCTCTCGTCTACCTAGATGAGGGAACCTAGTGTAAAGACACTCAGTTCCTCATTTTTAGCTTAATTTCAAGACCTTGACGTGTTGACTAACGGATATCAACGGGCTTAGTCTGAAGTGGTAATTGTACACACAACTGTAGAGATGACTTATAAAATTTATATTTTTAAAACAGCTAATTACTAAATTACGAATAAAACAGAGAAATTTTATTATTAAGTAAAATTTTAAGCACTGACTTTGACTAACTCTGGGGCCGTCGTGGCGCAGGGGCACAAGAGTGAATGTAACGCGACGGTTATGGGTTGGATCACCACTCCAGGAATGGAAACATTTATTTACATTTATATTTCCATTTCTTCGCTGTGGTGTCTAGGCACACGCGCAGTATTGAGTTCCACCACTCAACACGCAATGCCACCAGAAATGGGCGGAAAGTAGAGAACATAGTGTCTTAACAATATGTTCCCTATCCTGCAGTGTACGGGATACAGCGTAAAGCTGACTACTAAAGACTGTAGACGAGATAAGTTGTACATTCGATTCCCACTTGAAGAAAATGAGATATGTAAAATTTTCATTTCCTCGCTCTAGTAACGAGTAAAATTGCAATATTGAACTCCGTCACTCAACACACAATGCAATCCTGAATTTGGGGAACTAAAATGAGGAATGGAAATATCTTAATAGTTGCGAAGTATCTGTATACTAGATTCCTAAGTTCTCCCTGCCTACCTTGCTAAGTGCGTGATACAGCGTAAAGTTCAAAAAATATAAAAACTTTATAAAGCAGTTCCCCACTTTCATACACCTTATGTGGTAATATTTCTTTGCCTGAATTCACGAAAACGAACCTTTGCAAATAAACTGCTTTTCCAAAGTGACACGATATTTCACATATTATTTGCCTTATATTACTAAACTAGGAAATTTCAAAACCATTAAATGTACTAGTTCAGGTCTCCCATGAATTATCCCATTGATTAGACAGATATTATTTCTCTATTATAACGCACCAAGTTAATGAGAATTCGATAGTCGCGGTAATACTGCCTAAATTACTGAATATGCTTATGGAAATACACTTATATTTACTAATTCAAAACCAGGTGTTCAATGTTGCTTTGTTTACAACTGAATTAACAAAAACGTCAAGATTTTTCTCTTTGGCTGTTTACTTATACATGTATTGAAAACTCTTCCCAACTTGAGTGTAAGCCTGGTTGCCACTAAGAAAGATTTTTTATTTCAGATATATAGACTGTACACATGTATAATTAAACTATTAATATTTAACTTATTTAACGGTTTTTCTTCTTTCCATTTACTCTTGCATCGTTTTTTATTTTTATATACCCTATCATTTGAAACCAAAACTTAAAAAAATTAAATCCATCCTACCATCTCTTCAAACGTCAACTTCTGTAAATCACTATAATTATCTAAATGACCTATATACCATATATCTAAACTAAAATACTCTCTCATATGAATCTCATTAGGCTATTAACAACGTTCCGCCCATCTAGCGGACTGTACGTGGCGATTTGAATAAATTTAGTGTTAAAATAGCCCATCACTCGTTATTCTGTCGAAGGGTTTGCCTCATTGCCCCCATTCCGCTCTACGAAGCACAATAATTTATTCAAGATTTTAATTCGATGGCCCACCAACGCCAATAGTAGCAGCAAATATAAATAGATATTATTGGGACAATCTGTACGTTTGTTAATTAGGATTTTCTATTGTTGCTGGTTCTACATTAGAGTGGTTTTGATTTTGTTTACATTATTATTTTATATATAAAATAGTAAAAGTTTATTTGTTATTTTGTATAATATTGTATTGTAAAGCTGAAATGATCGTTTCGTTGAACATGCTGATCTCGTGTATTTTTATGTATTTTAGTATCTTTCGTACTTTAACACGCACATAGCAGGGTAGGCAGAGGGAACCTGGGAACCTATTGTTAGGACATTCTGTTCTCATTATGATACACAAGATTCTACCTGCGGTTTTGCCCGTGTAGTCAAATGGAAAAATAAACAATTTCAAAAATTCCTTCTTTTTTATAAATAATTTTGTATCAAAAGCAATATTGATAATATTTAATTTAATTATCATTAGAAATGAAGTCGTAAGACAAATTTCCGCTCAATCGGATTCTGGGAAGGAGAACGAATTGACTTTACAAGATTTCACATACATTAACACACACACTAACACGGCCAGTCAGATAAAATCTTATAAAAAAACTTGCCAATGTTTTGAGTAATAAAAACATCTCTAAACCCCCGTATTTCGATTACAGAATTTAGTTTAAATAGTATACACGATCCATTCTTCTTTTAGATACACTTTAAGTTAATTTTAACATCATTTTTTAACACATGAGTGACAAAGTTGATATCCAAATATTTTTAAATATTATCCAATTCCTACAATATTACATATTGTTCACCTCATAACCTCTCCTTTTAAAGTTGGTTAAAGGGAAAGAGGATTTGTTAACAAGGAAAGTCACTCAGAACAAATTATTTTCTCCGTATATTATTACATCTCTGTAGGCAAAATATTCGCTTTTCATTACTCTGTATGGAACGCTTGAATTTTATAAGCATTAAGTGAACTAAACCGTGTAACTTAGGCTAAAATTCATACTTTGAATACGTCGCGTCGAGCCAAATGTTGTTCTCAAAATCCTCTGAAACATCATTCTGTTTGATGTTTGAAGTTTGTTTTGTAAAAATGGTTTACATAACAAAAAATATATCAGATTGGGTGCAGGTTTTTGGTATTTTTTTAGCTTCACGCATATTGCAAAGTAGGTAAATAATTTAGAGTCAAACCACTCCGCTCTGCATTTTCCGCCCTGATGCGATACTACAAGGTGAGTCATGGAACGCCGCGAAAATCCACTAATACCTGCAGCCTCCATGACTGCCAATCAGGAAGGTGGCCTCCCGTAGTAGCTTCTCCAGATTAGGTGGAATTTGAGATATCACAACTAAAAATCGAACGCACAATAATTACAGTTCCTGTCAGGTATTGCCCCACTACGCCACGTCTTTTTTAAAAGATTTGTAAAATATGATTTTATCCCAATAGATATCACTCATTTAAGGATGATAAAGTTCTTTTGTTTAAAATATAAAAATATGATCTATAAACTAAGTAGTATAAGCATATTAAATTCCACATATATAATTAAAGTTAACAGAACATAATCCCGCGTCTCTTGGATATGTTCCAAGTGCAGTAGCCAACTAAGCTATACGTTCACATTGAATGAACGCGTGGTGTGAACGCGGGCGAGTTATTCAAGACCATCCGTCTAAATAGACAATTTATCATGTATGTTTTCACTCTCTTAGCTTCACTCTGTATCTCGAACAGCAGGATACACAACCTTAATACGGGATTCTTATGATTATATTACAGATATCACCAGCTTTTGCGTTTTTCATTACAAATGAATTTCTGAGATGTCAATGTTGACGATATTTCAATCAGTAAATTTATGTTGCGATATATGGTGACAAGACCGGCTTTGCGACGTGATGATGATGATACCGCTACTGATGATGTAATTGCAAATTATCTGTTCTTACCAGTATTACAATATGATCAATATGAATAAACAATACAATATGAAATTGTAAAAAATTACAAAAATCGATCTTTATTTTCTTTCAATTAGAACATAACTGGAAGCTTTTTTTAGCTTGACACTGTTTTCCGTAAGTACATAGCAAGATAGCAAGATTTAGTATTAAGACACTGCATTCCTATGAAGATTATCCCGTTCCCTACTTTCTGCTGGCTTCAGCAGGCATTCCGTGGTGAATGGTGTGGCTCAACGCGGCGCTTTGCCTCGTTACCAGAGCGAAACAATTTAAATATAAAATATTTTATTTACTTATACTAAAAGTTCTTTATAAAGTGTTTGTCTCTGCCAAGAATTTGTAAAGTTTTACGTTTTGTGACTTTTTCAATGGATTAGACAATTAACAAATCGTGCGCACAAATTAACTTCACACTTTGCTTATCTTAATATCATCTGATGCTCAGTCACATTTGTCATAAATAAAAAGTCAAATATTTTAATATATTTTTTTGTAATTAAAAGTGAACGACAAAATAATGGGAGAGTAAAACCTCAGTGGACCTTCTGGAGAAGGCAATATTAATGATACAGGTGGAAGATTACGCTTCATTATTTCTGGCCATTCTAAGCATAATAAATTTTCTAATAATAATATATAATAAAAGCGATGGAACACTACATCAAAAAATAAAAACCTTAAACACAATTCAACATCCACCTGCACCTACACTAATTCCATTCTAACTAATTATATCAGCCAACAGAAGATGAAAGGGTCTCCAAAAGATTCGCTAACTCAATATATTTCCAGATTACGTCTT
>DWGR01003364.1:0-12296 GCA_018247715.1 Heliconius burneyi | reverse complement strand
TGAATAACGACGAGTTATATTTACCATTAAGGTAGTTTAAGTTCCACGAGAGAGCTTTTGTGCTTAAAACGTTTATAGATTCTAAAAAGCTGTGTAAAGTTATTGATATTTCCCGACTTGTAGCAAAGAAAATGAAATGGCAAGCGTTTTAAAGCTGTAAATGTAGAGAAATACTTAGACTTGACATAAAATAAAATATTTAGACATATAAATTGTAAGTTTTTAAGGTTTCTTTCCAACTCTACTTCGATACAATTTACGCAGGAAATTGCGTTATACTGTGCAAAAAAAAAAAAAATTTATCGAGAACAAGAGTATGCAAATAGTCCAAAAACTCTAATTAATCATGTGTATATAATTTTTATTTTAGTATACAAACCAACGTACACGAACTTCAAGTGTATCTTCATATAAACAAATGCCGTATTAATATCACAAGAGTTGATATTTCTGCGTAATGCAAAATGGAAAATATTGTACGATATTTGGGAAAGCTGGCAGCCACAGTACGTAGATAAGATTATTAAATCGCACTCAAGGGAGTCCGTCCCCAGCGAGGGTGCGTGCGTCGCGCGCGTGGTCTTGTGCCAATTTCTCGTATATGTGAGTCTTAATCACCACCTTTAAAGCAAGACACGTCCCGTACGAGAGGAAACGTTTATTTTAATCCCCCACAAATGTGTGGATAATTCCAACGGATGTGTTTTGTTAAATAAAAGGATTATTGCTGTCTGTGAAAAGGTTTAATTATCTTTTAAATACCTCGTTATGTCATTTGTTTGTTATTTAACAAAAGTACACAGCTTATACTTTGTATATTACTCTCAAAAATTGTTATTATGAGGAAGATACGTAAATTATTAGTAATACTATTTTTTTCCTTTATATTTGGTTTATAAAACATATAATAGATAAAAAGATAGACTAGGTCGGTATATTTAAACGAAAATGTTCTGATTTTAGACTAATTTCACCAGATTTCAGGGGTAATTTAAAAATAATGTTATCCTATGAGGCTAAGACACTAATTAATACCCCGAACATTGTGTTTTTTTTTAAATATTTTTTGATTTCGAAATTATCTTTTTTTTTTAACAATAGAGATAATATCTAATTTTCTTAGACTGAGTAAAATTACTTGTACAATAAAATTAACTAAGAGGGATTTCAGACAATTTTACACACACAAAGGCTATTTACCTAAAGGAAACCACAATTTTATGTAATAACTTAGTTTTTCCCATTTAAAGTCACGTTTAACTTCTATTTACAAACCATCAATAAATCTTCAAGATCAGAATAAATAAAAGTTAAAAATACTTTGATAATGGATTATTTGTATTCGAAGTACGTTCGCTAGTACGTGATCTGTTTTTTAATCGTGTTTTCGAGTAAATTTCATTTTCATTTATAATAAAAGTTGGTACACGATTGAAAACACAAAATAGAAAACATTATTATTATTATATGAATCAGATAGGTAAATGGCACCAGTATATCTGAAGGAAATGGCATTCATTTCTTTAAAGATATGTCTTTATAGAATAAAACAAACATTTTGAACAAAAACAATTAAATATATATACCAGATAATGAAAATATATTTAAATTACTTTAAAATTGGCAAAATTCTAGTCTAATTATCGATTAAGAGAGAATATCTATATATTCTCTCTTAGTCGTCTATACAACGAATAGTAGTATTTGCCATTTGTTGTAGTGGATAGCTTACAGCAAAAAAGGATATTATATCTTAGATATATAATGCTTGCCGTTGCCTTGCCGGCCGTAGTGGCCCAGGGGCACGAGGGTGTGACTGTAACGTGACGGTTGTGGGATTGTGAGATGTCGATCCCCACTGGAGGAAATGAAATATTTATCTAAATTTATATTTCCAGTTCTTTGCACTGATTTCGAGGCAAAGCACGGCGTTGTTTTACGCCACTCATCACGCAATGCTCCAAAACTTTGGCGGAAAGTGGGGAACGGAGTGTCTTCACACTAGGTTCCTTATGCCTACCCTACTGTATGCGCGATACAGCGTGAAGCACATACTGCTCCCAGAATGGTTCCTATTTGCCTATTCTAAAGCTCTTTAGAAAGTACTACCGCTACACTTTTTTACCTGAAGCTGACTAATGTATATAAGCCGGTAGTAGCCGTTACCCTATCCGATATTACGGAATTAATTGCCCTTTCAGTGAGTTTCCTGGAGAAAACATTGCGATGCTCTAGCCATACCCAGTTTCATCAAATCTCTAGCAGCGGATTGCGGTTTTAAGTAAAGTGTCTGCTACCTGACCTTCAAAACCCCTTAATGGGGTAAAACAAAGGAGAAAGAAATAAGACAGTTAGAAACCAGGGTAGGGTGGGTAGGTAGGATACATTTTTTTACAGCGGTGGCTCGAGGATCCGGGGTTTCGTACCTATATACCCAAGAAGAAAATATATATTGTGTAAAATATAAATATTAAATAAGACGTAAAAGATATTATTTATAAAACTGTTACTACAGATATTACCAGAAGGTCTTTACAGTTTTTACTTATTCCACTCAATTTCATGTAGGTAATGAATACGATCCCGCGGGCCAAGGGCTCACATATTCCATATAGTAAGGAAAGCCGACGAGGGTTGACATTCTCTTGATATTATACTGGGATAAAAAGCTTAATGGCATTCACATTTTTCAACCTGTTTACTAAAACATAATATAAAATAAAATGTGTTGTTGGTACTGCATATATTCATTGAAATGGTCCATGACAAATATAAAAACTGATAATCTGATAATCTTTGTGGATGCTACACTTGAAAATTTATGAAATTAATTCAAAACTATGTTATAAGAAATATTTTGCTGACAAATGGTTAATGGTTGGTTAACTGCGCGCTTTGTCACAATACTAGAGCAAGGAAATGAAAATAACCCATTCCCTCGAGTTGAAATCGAACACACACTCAACCGTCGCGTGTACAACTACTATACTTCTCCAGTCATCTTGTCTTTGTATTTTCTTCTTTAAGTGCAAGTTCTTCAGTTTCTTCATGCCTCAAAGACTGGAATTGTCAATTGTTATATTCGTGCTGAATATTTGTATATTCCCTTTGTAATTAAAAATGATGAATAAAGTTTTATATCGGTACGGTTTCTGTACAACTTTCTATAATTGAAATGTAACAAATATAACAATAACATGATACAAATTGTTTAAAATTAAAAAAATATATAAATAAACATTATAAAAACAATGAAAATGTAAAGTATTTATTAACTTTAGATAGGATCTTCTTTTGAAATTCTACCGCAAGCTTAAAGGATTAACGAGTTCTCGTAGAATATCTTTAAATCTTTTTATTTGATACAACAACTTTGAACAAGTTTTAGCAGGGCTTTAAAATAATATTTGTTTATTTATAATATATTTTCAAAGCTATTTATGAATTAACGATTAATTTGTCATTTGTCAATTGACGCCGTCGTGGCGTAGCAGAAGTTGTGTGACTGGAACTCGAGGGAATGAATTTTAATTAGATAAACCCGGAGTTGAGTTCCGCCACTCAACGCGCAATGCCTCGAAAAAACTAAAACTGAATATAAAAAATTGACTATGAACGTTTTAATGACATTTACCCACATTTACATCAAAGAAAACTGTGATAATAAAATAAAATTCTAATAACACTTGAAATATTTTATCATTAGATTATACAGAAAAGTATCGAGTCAAAAAAGAAACTGATATTTTAATGAAACAAAGGCTCTAAAATCTTAATTCCAAAGCTATTGAAATGAGCAAATGAATTGGTGAGTAGAATAAAAACTTAAGTGGGTCTCTTGTACTTTTGTTATTTTTCGCACCGTTCTTTTATCTCAACATCAGGGATCGGTATTGTTACAACTCTGCTTTGCTCTTTTAAGTGAAAAATGTCTGGATTCCTTTGTGGAACAGAACATTTCCTTTTACTCGTTGATGTTACTTTACCCTTTTAAATATAGTTTCTTTCATTAACTTAAACATAAATGTGAGTTTGTACCTATGTTACATAGTTATATTTTAGCTACAAATTTGCCCTAGTTAAGACCAGTTGTGGCGCAGGTGCACAATCGTGCACTCTTAACGTGACAAAACATGGGTTCGATTCCCACTCGAAGAAAATTAATAATTTTCATTTTTTTTGCGCTTTGGTGACGAGGCAAAGCGAAGGGTTGAGTTCCTCCACTCAACACACAATACCGCCAGAATTTGGTGGAAAATAGGGAATGGCGTGTCTTAACACAAGATTAACGCACATACCTGTAGCTCCTTTGGTGTTGCACGGGGTCGTTGGTGGCGGTGATCACTTATTACATTAGGTGACCCGAACGCTCGTTTCAGTTGTCTTTTTTCCATAAAAAAAAATTACAAGTACCCTATACCTAGTCCGCTATGTGCGTGCGTGCAAGCGAGTGAAACGCTAAACAACATATTTTTTAGAACATATTTACTGCTCAATGATAACTTAAGATTATTTATTGAACCTAACGTATTAAATTCTTATCATTATGATTGAATTTAATTCGTTTGCTATTATCATTTTACCGGTCAAAGCTTCACTCGAAGTAAGGGTACGAAAATGTACCTCATTCAACCCCCGCGTTAATCCAATTTGCCGACTTGTTACACGCTGCGGCGTCTTTAATAAAAACATATTTTTATATGACATCCTCTTCAGAAAAATGTAACGTAATATAATAAGTGATACTGAAAATTATTTTCATGGAATAAATTTTGAGCTTACAATTTTTGACATAGATTTTATGTAATATTTTGTAGTTTTAAGTTCTGCATAACATTTTATATATTTTTTATAAGAATATGAAGTGGTCTATGCATGGTATGTAGCGAAAAATGATTTTTTCATCTCAATGATGGATGATGTTATGTTTTATTTAATGCAATTGATGTGCGGTAAGAGAGGTAGGGGGTTGACCTTCGAAAACACAGTATCAAACTTACTGAAGGAAGGTCACGTAAAAAGCATGAGAATGTTTGAGGAGGTTTATGATAGTGGACGAGGCGAAAGAGGTATGTAGAGACCGTAGCGTTTGGCGCTCCGTTCTCTCTAACTAGGTACTAGGGATAAATCGTGAAGCTGTGTTGTGTTGTTATTTATAATTTTTGCCAGAGTGGATATACTTCATTTTACAATTTAAACTTAATACATAAAAAATATGATTATTATATACTTAATATATAATAGGCTGTCGTGACACATGGATTCGATTCTAAATAAGTGGAATGAATTATTTTAATTTTATGTTCTGGCACAATTCTGGTAATGTCTGCCTACCCAGTTTTATGCGGGATACACCGGGAATCTAAACAAAAATGTTTATATTGATAAATATCATCATTTAAGGTCGAAATACCAACTGATTAGTTAGATGATCCGTTAAATCCATTCACAACATTAGTTAATGATCAACTCAAAGTAAAGACACAAAGAATCTTATTATATTATAAAAGATTTATAGAATCCTTAATAATAGCAAGTTATTATAGACAGAATACATTGTAGGTTAAAAGCTAGTTTATTGTTAGATATTCGTATTTGTTGATCCAACGAAGGTCCACTTAAAGGTATTCACTATGGAGATTAAGTACACCCACGCGTATCGCTAAGCAGATTATATGTTAGTTAAGCACAGTAGATAGATTCCCAAACCACAAACTGATAAAAATATATTTTAACAATAATAATTTATCATGAAATTATGTTTTTTTTTTATATTTTACCAACACATGATATATCCTTTTGTATAAATATTGATATGCCTACAATATTTGCAAATATATATTTTTTTTCTTTTCTAATTAGACAATAAAGTCAAGTAGTGTCTAAAATGTATGTACGTATATTTTTAATTGAATTATTATGTACATAACGTACCAACATCTCGTATTTCAGTTGATATATGAAAATGAGACCAAAGGACTTGCAAATTCAAGAGTGGCCTTTTAATAGATATGGGTTGACGTTTCCTCGACATTATTAAAGTGTAAAATTTTAAAAAGACTTCTACCCCTTACGCTTACTTTGTCAAGTCAGTTTTAATGTCGTGAGAATGATGAATATGTTGTTTCTACTTTGTGTTAGCGCAGTGTTAGCTTTAAATTTGCTGAGTTGTTTTTATTTTCACTTTATTTTCATCGTGGTCAATTAGATACGTGTCGGGAGTATCAACATTTGTGTGAGTGTAGGTTGTGGGTTCGATTCACATTTGAGGAACACAAATATCTAATATTTCTATTTCTTTGCTCTAGTGTCCAGGCAATGCGCGGCGTTGCATTCAGACACTTAACACGAAATGCCTTAAGATATAGGCGGTGAGTGGGGAGCGGAGTGTTTTAACACTAGGCCTCCTCTGCGTACTTTGCTACTTGTGGGCTTCAGCTTGAAGAAAAAAAAGGTCATCAATTCCGTGATTAAATCCTAAAAAAATAATAGCCTCAAAGAGTCCTTAAAAAAGCTTGTCCAGTTTGTTCGTCTAGAAATGCTTGAAATTAAAAAAAATCTACAATTTTACTATAATATCTATTTGTTATTTCGAAATACTTTCATTTAATAAAAATATTTTTACATACTTACATATTAAAATAGTTTTTCGTCAAGAATGGTGTGTCTTGCTTTTTATTTATATAAGATAATATAGTAGTAAAAAAAAACATTACAATGTTAAAAAAATAAAGAACCTTTATAAAATATTTTTTCTATTCAAAACAAACGAATCGCGATCAAGCATTTTTGCTTACAGCATATTTAATATTTGGTAAAGCTTTCAAATTAATTCACTTTGCTGAAGCATTTATTCCACAAATCACATGGCTTTACGCATGTAAAATGAAAGTGTTTTAATATATTAAAATCTTAAGAGAACAAAGAGATTTTTTTTATCAATGTTACAAAATTTAACCGTTTTCCTTAAATCATTTTATAAAAAGTGGCCAGTTGTGGCGCAGTGCCACAAGGGTGTGACTGTATATGCGACAGGTTATGAGTTTGATTCCATTTCATTCCTTAGCTCTGGTGTCGAGACCAATTGCGACATTGAATTCCGCCACTCAACACATAATGCCTCCAGAATTCGGTAGAAAATAGGAAGCGTAGTGTCTTAACACTAGGCTCCCTCTGCCTATGCTACATGCGTGATACAGAGTGAAACTGAAAAAAACATAAAACAATATCATAAAGTGAAGAAGAACGGATTATTGATTGAGCTTTCCTGAATTTAAAACATATCTTCAAAAGAATACTCATTATGTTTTTTCTAAATATATACTTTACTATGTTTTTTTAAATATATTTATTTAAGTTTTAATGAACACTTCAAAATTATCTGAAATGCAATAATAGTTTTGTTCTTGAATTGTTTGATTTTTTTGCGACTACCTCGTTATCTTTATATTCTCATAACAGAATTGTAGACAAAAAGGGTTTCCTACAAATAAATATATTTTATTTTAAGCGCCAATTTTTACGGACATGTACATTCTATTATTTGAGAGGCTATTGGATATTCTCAAGCTAAGGTTACTCGAGTCAAATTTTAAGGGCTTTATGTGAGAATGTACTTAACCATATTTTTTGTTTCATTACTGGATTATTAGTCTACCCAATTAAATTTAAATTGGCACTTTTTCAATAGTAATAGTTATAATAATAGAAATTTGGTATAAAGTTAAATGCTTCAAAAGATGCCAAAGCTGCGCAGCTTATATGCCACAATTGTGAGTTCGATTTTCGATCGAGGAATTTTTTTTAAGTTGAAATTATTTTTCTTACATTTTCTCGCTCTGGCAACAACACAAAGCGTGGCGTTAACAACAGTCAAGAAACACTCAATGTATTGAAACGTGAAGAACGGAGTGCCTTAGCACTCTTTCCTCTGGCTACCCCGTTATTTGCGGGTTTATAAAAACACGAAAGCACGTGCTTGTCTATGTTATATTAAATAAGCGGAGTGCTTCCGGTTTATGTTAAAGAAATCCAAGCGGCGGGATTCATCTTCAGCATAATAATGAGGCCTAATCATTTTTGATGTTCTTTTTCTTAAGTATATCAGTTTTCTATGAATAATTAAATGGCCAATAAGTGGCCAGATGTGACGTAGGGCCAAAAGGTCCTATTTATAAAGAGTTAAATTAATATTCAATATATAATAAATATTTAAATAATGTGATTGTGATTAACGCAGTGAATTTCAGTCATTGAAATTCAGTGAAAAACACTGCATCAGCCAGCTTTACTAACATGCGCGGATCACAAATGAATCCGGATCAAACATTGGTAAAGGTAGCAATGATTTAGATACAGCAAATAATAACTAATAATAAAAAACCCTACACAAAGTCTCTAAATAGTAAATAAATCACTAGAAACCCTTGTCTAGTTCTTTATTTACTTTTTAGAGACTTATAAGAGAAAGATAATCTTCAAGGCGATCATCATTCAAGAAAATATGTTCACATATTTATTAGATTGATAGATTGATTGATAGGGCCAGGCCAGCATGGCAATCATTAATTTTCTGCCCCGTTAACGAGATAAAAATTCAGCGTTGAGTTCCGTCAGTTTCTTAATGGAAATAGATGAAACTAGATCTAAGCAGTTCATCCGATGAAAGTGTGAGAGATACGATACACAAATATACACATTCACAGACACCTCAAACTTCCCTCTGTGTTCGTCGGGGGTTAATTAAAGCTATGCAATCCATGATCAGTCCATATACTTACATTTAAACCGTTTATGTTCTTCGATATCAAGAACTAACGCTCTTTTGTTTGGATTTCACCCTGAGTCTGTGTATAATTCATGAAAAGATATAAATTTGTTATCTAAAAAGGTTACATTAAGTAATTTGATTTTATTCCTTGATAACTTGACGCTGGAGGAGATTCTCTCAACAGACGATAAATAGTCTTATAAATATCTAATGCACGACTTCAAGACAAGATTTATATTTATATACGTATATTTGTGAACCTAACTGATAAATCTTGAAATATTTTGAATAAACTCCTACATATTATTTGATCCCTTGATTATACTTATTGACAGATGTAATTAAATCTTACGAGAATGTCAGCTATTAAACGTAGATACTAGTACTTTTATCCATATGCATGAAATATTTATCCAACGTGAAGAAGGATCACAACACTGTCTGTAAGGATGAGCTTATAAACGCACGCAATACGTCATCATTTCCCGAACATAACATAGGATGACATTGTCACAGGAACGAGTTGAACTAGAAGCCACCGCCATGAATAAAATCTGTTGAAGTAAAATCATCGCGTTCACCAAATATGTACCCGATGGGTCATTTTAAAATATATAATAACGGGCTCATCACTACACAGATTTCGAGGACCAATTGGAACGCTAATGGGTACTCAAAATCTCTGCAGTCAAAAATATATATATATACATATATTTTTTTCCAAATCACATTATTTACAAAGCCTAAATAAAATAGTAAATGCGAAGTACGGTACGAGTACATCAAGTTGATTAATTACTCATATATTTAAGTAATAATTTCAGAGGATAATGATTTTACACCGACAGCTACAAATGGAAAGTTATCGCTTTTCTGTCTGTCATTCACAAGCTTGTTATTCGTAAAGGAAATGAGATAAGGACTTGAAATTATAATGTTTGATGTGCTTATTCATAAATCTATACAAACATTATCAAAAGAAATTGCTTCAATATAAATTGATTACATTCAGAATTTATTAATTAAATAAAACATATAATATTTTATTTAATTATTATAAGAAAATTGAATAAGTGGGTAATGTACAATATAGATATATTTTTCAAGTCGATATGACTATATTATTATCAATCTTTAAAAAACTAAAAAGTCAAGCTACATTATTTTATTTACAATTTATAATAATCTAATTGATCAAGTAAATATTATTATATTTGTACATGTTATTTAAAACATATACAGAAATATACGTAGATAGACAAAACCTAGAAATATTAAGTTCAAATATCTAATTCTGATAAATTGCTTAAATATTTGTATATTATACTTAGAGAGATTATAGTGTAAAGAAATTGAAGAATTGGAACTATATTATTGTTTCATATGACGACTTCACGGTCTAATTGTGGCGTGTTGTCTATTGACAGTAAGCATCGGCTTTGGATCTGATTACCATTCGAGACATAGTCATAATATTGCGTCGGTTTGATTAGACAAATCGCGTGTCGTTTTATTAAATTTTACTTTTCAGTACAACATTCTTATCCCTAAAACGTATACGGCAAATGTTCGTAACATAAATAAATAAAATACTCTTTATTGTATAATAAAAAGACAAGATACATACATGTATTAATACTTAGAACAGTACAATAGGCGGCCTTATCGCTAAGAGAGCGATCTCTTCCAGGCAACCTTTGGGTAGAGGAGGGAATACATTGTCTGAAAAGGGAAGGGATGTACAGAGTTTATATCTAGTTTTACATACACACATATAATCATATACATACATATATACATATATATATACACATATAAATATATAAGTAAATACATATAATTTTAAAATATACATATTAAAGAATACTTAGCAAATCAACTTTATATTATTACGTCTTAATACATTATAACCCTGCTTATCGGTGCAACGTGAACTTTTGAACGGAAAGCTCTACATAAATTATGCATTAGAAAATGTTCAAAGGAAAGGTGATTTAAATTTGAATTTACATATTATACTTAAACAATAGAGATTGACGTGGGACAGTGTGAGCATACTTCAAAACAACTTTCGGATAATATTTAAGTTTAGAATTATAAAATTTTAATTGAAAATAGGTTTTTATTATAACTAGTAGCAATAAAAATCTGTCATACTGTCTTCCAGAACACCAGTCGGTGGCGTAATTTATAACATTACCGTAAATAACTGGTTTTACGTATAATACAAATCACAAAACTAATAATAGGTATTTCCGTTTAAATGCTTATTATGAAATTCAAGAAAAGGAGTACTAGCGCTAATTCAGTTATATATTGCTTAACAATTACCTTAATTTTAAAAGTAAAATTTGTCGTAACATAACAAAACTATCATAGCAAAAAGGAATCACATATAAGAAGAAGAATATATTCATGTTTTAAATTATTGCATCTAAAACATAACTTTTTGTAATTAAAGTGAACTTAAAAATTACTAGCTTCGATTTTAAATTTCCGTTTTTTCTATTTATTCTAATCTTTTAAGATTGTAATTTAAGTACCGGAACTCAGCATTTTATCCAATAGTTAAAACGAAAATATTTCCCCAAACGAGCATCTAAGTTAAAACAACCACGTGTTCAAAAATTTCTCGGCTGGGTCAAAATAACAATTAAAATTAATTTACTTTTCTCGTTTTAAAGTTCCTTTGTGGACAAAGCTAAAAGGAAATGTCATCAACTTTAGATTACGACAAATTAACTCTGAAAAGCGTTACGTCTTATGTAATCTAATAATATCATTATTACATTTAATTTTCCAAGCCGTTACATTTATTCATACTTTTTACTAATCTGTGGTATAATGCTGATAATGACCTCATGACCTTTTAATAATTCTATAGTCTATAGCAACCTTTCATGTAAGTTATAATAAGGGTTAGCCAGCCGTTTTATGAAGGTATGATTTGATTTTTCTGAAATATATATTTTATCTTCTTTCTTATTTTGAGAAAATTAAACAAAACAGTAAAAACAAGTGAACATTTTTATGCAATTAATAATATTTCACGTTCATTTGAATTTAAATAAGACTCAAGATATATTCTTCAGAATGTTCAGAAGAATTTGGGAAAAAAGTCTTATATTTATATATATATAGATATTTATATTTATATATATATAAATATTTATATTTATATATATATAAATATATGATGTCCCAGAAATCAACGATAATCCGAAAACGTGAAAAAACATCTTTTTCATGCATATTTCATATTATATTGATTTTAAAAAATCATCCAAAAAACTGCCATGCTGTGATGATCTTTCAAGCCCTAATACTAAAAATATTACTCTTTCTTCATTTTTGCGTTATATATATATATATATATATATATATATATATATATATAACATAACATAAGAGTGTTCAACGAATTGTTGAACTTTAAACTTTTGATTCCCAATGAATATATAATATCCTAATGAATTAAACTCCCAAAGTTAATACATGCGAAATGTATTTGATCCATCAGAACATA
>DWGR01003363.1:0-12297 GCA_018247715.1 Heliconius burneyi | reverse complement strand
ACTATCTTGCCAGAGAAAAAACAAAACACAAATCGAAAGTTATAAGATAAACAAGATAAAAATAACCATTAGATGAATATTAAATAAGCGAAAGATAAAAATATCGACTAATTATTTTATTTTTTTAGCTTCACGAAGTATCCCGCATTTACCAAGATGGGCAGTTATTTTTAACGGCTTGTTCACTTTTTTTGATATGGTTTTATATCATCAGCACCTGCTGTCACCTGACAAAGAACAATTATACAGTAATTTCGCTTTTACGTGACATTGGCCAAATGATATGTGCTGAACTGGCACGTTCGGAACGCTATAATAAAAGAACAGAATAGAATTTCGCTTTTAATTATACACGTGCTGTATTTGATCTAAAAATAATTTTCTTTGAAAAAAGTATCCTTAAATATTTTTACAAACGACGCGATGTTATAAAAAATTAAAAATAACGCAATGTTTCTTTAGCAAAAATAAATATTGCTATTTGCAAGCACATGTGCAGTCGGTAAAACTTTTTATTTGAGGCCGTTGTGGCGGAGCGGCGCAGGGTGTGACTGTGACGCTGATTGTAACGCGACGGTTATGGGTTCGATTCCCACTCGGGGAGGTGAAATATTTGTTTACGTTTATATTTTTATTTTCTTGGCTCTGGTGTCGCGAGCTAGAGCGCGGCGTTGAGTTCTGCCCCCCAACACCCAATGCTTTCACAACTTGGCAAAAAAAGGGGAATGGAGTGTCCTAACACAAGGTGAAAATATATACGCTCGTATATATATGCAAAAGCTGCAAATATATGCCAGCAGTTAGTATAGAGAATCATTTGAACTACCATATACTTACTTAAGTTATCGAAGGTAACATTCCAATAATTATTACATCACCAGCCCCTAGATCCTGTTACGTCATCACTTCACCAACTCCACCGTAGAGTGGATGAATAGAGAAGACATTATTCCAAATTTCAAGTATAATTTATCAACTTGATCCGTTCCTTTGACCCACCATATTATGACAAGATGAAATATATCCGCCGATGATATTTCAAAATACAATCTTTAGATACATTTGTGTTTCATTTTTAAATGTTTTCTCATCCCTTTTTCGGGGGTTACCCAACAATGGGTGGTGTCACATTAGTGGGACGTAGGGATGTGACATTCAGCGTAGTGACAGTCAATATTAATAGTCCTAGAGTTAAATTATAGTTTTTTGCTACTGTGTTGCAACTTATGGTTATTAGGTATTCGTGTTTTATTTCCGTTTTACAAAAAAATTATGAACAAAGTTTAATAACAATTACTGTACGCTGGTGTTCTAGTACAATGTCTCAGTCATTGACTACGAATTACAGGTGAGAAGTATGTATTAAAGTGAAAGCGGTTTGAATATATATTTTTTAGTATTTTTTTTTGAAACACAGCAAAATATATACGAATCTGACTCGAGACAAAGCAGTTGTTGAGTTGCAGTTGTTGAGTTCCACCACTCAACCTACAATGTCTCAAAAATTAAACGGAAAATGGTGAAAGGGGATCTTAACTCTAGATTTCTCCGCGTAACCAGCTAATTGCGGAGTATAGTAATACAGTGCTGAAAAGATAACGTTTACATATTCATTTCTTCGCTCTGGTATTGAGGAAAAGCGCGGCGTTGAATTCTGCCACTCAACACACAATGCCTCCATGTGCTGGATACAGCGTTAGCATACGCAGATATGTTATAACTTGCGACACTAGCATCGGCAAGTACAAACGCGGCCGTTCGTTTGCAGCTCGGCCTTCATTGCTCTCGATGACATTCACAAGAACAATAGTCACGTATACCCACCTCACTACAACGTTTACCATATAAGGTATGTATATACCTTATATGGTAAACGTACATAGATATTTGTTACCTTATATGGTAATAAGGTAACAAATATCTAAACTATTTAAACCATAATAATTTTACTTTAAAGTATTTATAAAATATTGCCATTTTTTCTATGGTTGAGTAAATTTCCTTTGTCGGTTTGCTATTCATGAAAATATTTGCCATTTTCTTTTTTAATAATACATATGTGACTATTAGAGTTATTTTTATGAGTGAATGGGGTGTGCTAGAATGTGACAGATGCAGGTTTAAATTTAACACAGGACAAATTCTAGGAATACATAAATGTAATGTAGTAAAATAAGTAGGTGTATATGGAAGCCGTTGTGGCACAGTGGCGCAAGCGTGTGACTGTAAACGCGGCGGTTGTGGATTCCATACCAGCTCGAGGGAATTAATTATTATTTATTAATATTTTTATTCTTCGCTCTGGTAAGAAGGCAAGAGGCGGCGTTGATCTCCTCTACTTAACACACAAAATCTAAAAAAATAGGCGGAACGTGAGGAACGAGAATGTCTTAACACGAGGTTCCCCATCTATATTTGGGATACAGCGTGACGCTAAAAAAAGTATAAATAAATGTAGATATGTTTTATTGTTTTAGGTATAGATCTAAATATTTTACTAGACAAACATGCAGATAGATAATTAAAATTAAAGAAAATTATATATTTTTCATTTGAACCTAGTATCTATCTATCTTATATTGTATTTAATTCTTTCCAATTAACAACCTCGTTATACGATCCATATCTGTATACAACAATTACAACAACAAATCCTCACGATATAAGAATCCAAATAGTAATTTCCTGGCAACGGCTGATCGAGGGACGACAATTTGCGGTTACCGAATGATTACCGATTCGAATACTCAACCGAATATAGCGAAGCTACCACAACGTAAATAAGACCTTATTTGAAAGTTAATAAAGTTGAAATTGTATTTTGTTTTGCCAAGTCAAGGTCCCATTAGTTTAGTCAAAATTCGTCACGTCCACTGACATCTGTCGCCGGTAATCGAATCTGGAACCGATCATTGCATAATTCCACGATGACATTTCGATATCGATATTTGGAACATGATTATATGTTGTAGGTTGTACGTACGGTGGGGTACTGTGGCCCCACAATTTGCGGGATTGGTTTGTCTTTGATGACACGCCGGTCGCGGTGATGATGGATAATTTGACAATATAAGTGGGTATTTTTATTTTTTTGGTTGTTTTTTATTTTTTATTGGAAATATGTTGTTTTTTATTGGAAACTTTTGTTGATTGAACTACTACGTAGATTTCATTAGATAGAGTTTTAGATGATGAGGTCGGTAGTTCGATTTGCTACTGCGTTTATAGTGGATCTTATAACAATTATTTAATTTCTATTTTTTTTAGCTTCATGCTGTATCCCACATACTGCACATAGCAGGGTAGACAGAGAGAACCGGGGACGTAATATTAAGACACTCCGTTCACCACTTTCTGCTGAATTCTGAAGGCATTGCGTGTTGAGTCGCAGACCTCAACGCCGTGCCTTGCCTCGACACCAGAGCGAAGAAATAAAAATACAAACGTAAATAAATATTTCACTTCTTCAAGTGGGGATGGAACCCAGAATCAGTCGATTTTGCAGCGCACGAAGTCACGCTGCTGCGCCACCACGGCCTCTTATTTTACGGAATTATATAATAGATTTGTGATAAATTCACTTAACAAAGTGTACATTTAATTTATAATCTTGACGAACAGACCACAGTCAGTATATGACTGCATCAACATCAAGGAGGCATTGCGTGGAGCGATATAGCGGATAAGCGCTATAAATTATATCTAATGTAAAAATATCTATTTTGTTAAAGCAAATTATAATTATAACAAATATTAGCTGGCTAAGGAATTTGTATAGTATATTCCTTAGCCATCAATTACCTAAAAATTAAAACGTAAATATATCAACACCCACCAAAATAGTATTATAAATTCCATTCAAATGACTTAGATCCACTTCATTAGGTTCATTCAGTCACTCTCCCTCAGCGTTGATTAATAAGCCGCAAATTGAATAAGGTTCCTTTGACAGAGTCAATTTCCCAACGGTTACCGAACGGAACCCCTAAAAATCCACTTACGAAGTCTATTTCAAATTTTGATCGACCCCCACTTGACACCTCGCATCAATTTAAGATGTAAATTGTCAAAGCACACATTGAGCGCGGGTTACATGGTGTGAAGTATTAAATATATTAAAATACACTACAAGAAATGAGCTAAAATAGCTTAAGCTTATAATGAAGTAAAATCCACAAGAGTGTGACTGTAACGCGACGGTTGTGGGCTCTATCTTCACTCGAGGGAATTTCTTTGTTTAGCACCAAGGCAAAAGCTTGGCATTGCCTGTTGCTTGGATTATTTGACTATCCAAAACGCATTGCCATGAAAAATTCCACTGGAACAGGGGAACGGAGTGTCTTAACACTAGGTTCCCTCTACGTACCATGCTATATACAATATAAATATGAAGCTAAAGAATTATAAGCAATAATAATATAATAGAAACGACCATAATACCATATAAACCCTGCAACAAGGGTTACCGCACCGTTTTGCATAGCATCGATTGTCTCGTACGTCAGTTTGTCACGGCGCGACGTGACGTTGATAGATAGATGCACCTGCTGTTCTGTTGCTTCATAAAAACCATTTATAAGTCCTACTCTATATTATTGTAAGGACCAGATTGGGATGCAAGTTTTGGGAGTTAAGGAAAGGGTGAGGATGTGATTTATTTTGTCATACATTCGTTTGTAAAGATTGATTGTTTAAGTAAAATTGGGTAAGAGTTTCATATATGAGGCTGTTATGTGTATGTGAAGTCGTTGTGGCACAGGGGCACAAGGGTGTGACAACGGTTGTGGGGTTCGATCCCCACATAGAGGAGTTCAATTCTTAGCTCAGGTACCAAGGCAAAGGCCTGGCGTTGAGTTCCGCCAATCAACACGCAATGCTCCAAAAACTTCGGTAAAAAGTGGGGAACGGAGTGCCCTAACAATAGGTAAACAACATTTAAAATAAGTTATCCTATGCCTACCCTGCTGTATGCGAGATTCAGTGTGTTTAGGTACTTTTACTAAGGAGTATTGATATATTTTTAAATTTATTTTTTTGATTTATTTTTATTTGTATTTAGTTGTCTGAGTACAACGTTTTATTTCGGATTCTCTCACGAAGGTAATTTTCATATTTTCAAGGTACATCGATGATGCATGAATTACGTAGAAGAGATAGAAAAAAATGCTTAAATATGTTAAATAGTTTCATTTATCCGGTACCGAAAAACATAGGTTTCCCTTAAATATTAACATTAAATATGGAAAAGTCTCTTAAAACTTCAAACTGGACAGAGAGTAGAGACTGGAAAACAAAAAATCTAGAAACTCTAAAGCCGACTGCAACTCGTATATAATATACGAAAAGTAATAAGAAAAACAAACAAAATTAATATATAAAGCAAGCAAAAAGCCGCTCTTTCTTCGCACAAACGTAATTAACATGTGATTGTCAATTTTTTATGCAACTTGAAAGATTTGAACTCACATACCCACCTATGACTCAAAAGGAACACCGACGCTTCTCCAAATATTATTTTTGGTCGGATGTCATCGAAATAAATTTCTTATACAATCGTATACGATGACGCGACAATTCCTTTTATCAAAATATATCATAATTTACTATTCTTTATATAAATCACAAAAATCAATTCTATGTGTCTCGTAATAGAAGCCAAAGTCGTATTTACATATGCAATAGATATCAAATAATAATATTTTTGATTCAGACCACCCAAAAATCCAAATTGAATACATTTCTATATTCAGCATTCGTATATTTTTGTTATAAATTTGACACCTTCTCAGTTACGATGTAGCTTTTCATGTCTGCTTTTTTATTCTTTGCCGTTATTTTTCTTTTATTTTATCGTTTTGCAGCTTGGTTGATTTTGACTAAGGAGATATGTAGATGACTTAATAGATAAAATAGAAAAAAACGAAATAAATGTCTCCAAATTGATAAGAAATAGAGAACGGAATGTTTAATCGATAGCTTTTCTAGAGCTTTTGAATCATACAATTTAATAAGAGAATCGACTAAGAAAATGGAAAAAACTTATGATTTATACAAAACTTTTACAAAAAGAGAGAATATGGGTTCCAAACGTTATTCAATACTATAGATATTTAATATATATAAAGGCTATAAAGGCCAAATATGAGCTTAGAATTTTTTAATGAAAAGGAACGGAATGTCTCAACACTACTTTTTCCATTTTTAAAAAATTTAAAATGTTATTCCACACTTAAGAAACAAAAATATTTATTTAGTATAACAATTTGAACGTAGCGGGATTCGAACCCGCACTGGAAACCGACCAATCGCTCTGACCACTGACCAATACGTTCAACGTCCTGTTCGGTTTCCAGGAGGCGAGGGTTCGAGTCCGAGTAGATTAAAATTTTTATACGTTTTCTAAATAACTATTTTTTCTGTCAACCCTCCTATATGCGGAATAAAAAAATAAATAACGCTAATCTGATTAATGATTTACATAGATAGAAAAAATAAGCCTTCTATTGCAGGCCACAGCCACAATATCAAAAATTTAAAAAAAAATAACCTTCGCCACACCATAATAAGTAGATATAACGTTAATCTCAAAAGATATTAATAATTAAAATAAAATCGATAATTACAGATGGACCGATTCGTGATCGAAGTGACGTAGCCAGAATGGACAATAGTGAATCAACGTCAATGTCAAATGCCCCTTGGCGTGTTATGGACCAGTGTATGATGAGCTCCTCAATGACATCACATCATCATCGAAAATATATATAAAAGATTGATTTAATTTTTGAAATACAATCTAAAAAGAAACGGGTTTTTTTCTACTATCTAACTCATTTATCACATCACTAACTTAACTTCCTCCGAACTATAGGTACCAAGAGTTTAGTGTTGTTTTTTGATTCACGCTGCAAAAAACAACACTAAACTCTTAAATTTGTGTTAAATTCTGGAGGCAATGCATTTGAGTAGCGAAACTCAACGCCAGGCATGCTTTGTTCCCAGAGTGAAGTAATGAAAATATTAATAAATAATAATTCATTCTCTCGAGTTGGGATTGAACTCACAACCATCGCGTTACCAACAAGCCCTTGTACCAGCGGCACGACGCCCTCATTTTACTATTAAAGAATAGAAGATAATGTGGCACAGGTCTAACAGAATGGACGGCACAATAATAATTGGTTCTTATGGATCCTTTTAATATATATTAATAACATCTTCACGCTGAATCCCGCACACAGCAGGGTGATAGAGGGAACCTAGTTAAGACCCTCCATCCCCCACAACCGTCGAATTCTTGAGATTATTCTTGAAACGCTCAGCTTTGTCTCTAACTCTTTAAAAAAGAATTGACTCCTCGAGTGGAAATCAAACCCACGACCGTTCTCGGCCCCTATTAAAGTATAATAGGTAAATGTGACACGGCTCTAACAGACTGGACGGCACCATGACTAGCGGTTCTTGTGAAGCCACTTAATGCTAATGACAATATTATCTCTTTGAAATAATCTCTGCGGTGTTCGCGTCCGTCTCGTGTTTTGATTCGCAAATTATTTTACTTCTTAACGACTGAGTTAGAATTACCGTTTGTTTTTTAATTATTTTGGCTACTTTGATGTTTTTTTTTTGATATGGTGAGTTGCTAGGTTTTTTTAATTAGTTAGGTCCATGTTGTGAGAAACTGCACAAGGGTGTGACTGTAACGCGACGGTTGTGGGTTCGATTTCCACTCGAGGAAGTGAAATATTTATTTACGTTTATATTTCCATTTCTTCGCTCTGATGTTGAAACAGATGTATGATTAAAATACTTTTCTTTCTTGTCTTTTTAAAATTGCCATGTAAATTTTAATAGTTTTAAATGTCATTAATTTAATATTCATTATGAATCTAGTTACGTTTTTTTTTAGTTTTCTAGAATATATACAACAATAACTTTTAATTTGTACCTACAGTTACTTTCGTTGTATTATAGCCAGAATATGTAGAACTTTACGTTTTAACACGCATATTGTAGTACAGGCGAATAGTTAATTTTCTGCTCCTATTAGATACATAATCATGCGCCACTTAGATATAGAGCGGGAGCCAACGTTTGAACTCCGAAACGTTTGAACTCAAAATACGTAACTTACCAACAAAATTAAATAAATAAAGCAACCTTTTACCATAACTCCACCCACACACGGGTTACGTACAATATCTTAGAAGACCCGATTTGGTCCAATATCGTCCCTGGAGATGATTCCGATGTAATGCAGCACACGAAGCTAAACTCCAACATTGGCAGGATATTGAGACATAAATTTTTCATTTCGCCCGTGGCCACTTGTGATAACCTACTTGACCAGCGGGTCTCGTGGGATGCATAAAAGACTTCTACTGTATAAGAAATCGCATATTTCATAAACGTTCGCCCGCTGCATAGGGATGGGGGTCGCTTTTGTCGATGTTTTTTTTATTTTATCGGTTTTGGGGACAGAGTACGCGGAGAGAACCACATTGAGACATTTATTTATATACAAAGCCAATAAAACATTAAGACATTTTACCAGAGGAGAATAAAAAAAACATTGCTATTAAAAAAAAATAGCTTCACGCTTTTCCTGCATCTTTCTGCCTGGTATCATAATGGTATCATCATTGCATATAGAGTGGTAGAACTCAACGCCGTTAGTTGTCTACCAGAGTGTGAAACAATAATAATTGAGATATAATCAGTTTACCATGAGGGGATTGAACCCACAAAAATAGCGTTCATGTCCTTCCACTACACCACAACAGCCTATATGCTACTTGGCAATTATAAATTTATCTCATAAATTAAGTACTTAAATCGCATGTTTAGTTTAATCGATGTAAAATGGCTGGAAACCGATTAAAATTTTAATGACAATTTATTATTTGAACATTTGTGATGTTTTTCTCGTAAATATGATGTGATGGGTTTATAATTAATCAGCTACAAGATTCTTGTTACAATTTATGTAAATATTAAGTATGTAATTAATGGTTGTCGCTTAGAAATATTATTTAGATCTTGCTAAGCCTTACGTACTGTTTCTTAATAAGTAAATATATAATTTCTTACTTCAAATATGACTTGTAATTATGATTCATGATAGAATTCCATGTTTTGATGGGTGTACGCGAATAGTTTGAGTGTAAAGTGACATAAAGATATTATTGTAAATAGTTTGACCTTAGCTTCATCAATCAATAAGCTTGCTTGAATTAAATTTATTTCTTTTTCTGCTGTTTTGTTACGTTCCTAAAAAATATAAAAAAATAAACGCAGTGTTAAGATACTCCGTTCCCCACATTCTGCCGTATTCTGGAGGCATTGCGTGTTGAGTGGCAGAACTCAACGCCGCGTTTTCAATTCATAAATCATATTAGTATAATATTTTCTCTACTTTGAACAGAAGTTACAACCATCACGACCAGAAACATATGTTTAGATTAGCTTAACAATAAACAAACGGTAAAAATAAATAAAAACAAACGGAAAAGCATAGAACTTCTAAATATTATTTACAAATTTCCATTTTTTTTTCAATATTAATTTATATATCATCTTTAAAGGGTTTGATAACTAAGCTTATTTGTTTTATTTGAAGATTATTATTTACGGCGTGCCAGCGGCTTCGCCCGCTTGAACTACATGGTTGTTGTTCTTTATTTATGGCGTTCCGAGCGTGCCAGTCCAGCACTAATCACTTCGCTACTACATGGTTATTCTATTATTCTTTTTAAGTGTCCCTCTATCCATTTCAGTCAAAAATACAAAATGTACAGACAAAATATTCTTACTATTTAGAAATTATTATTTATAATGAAAATTATCGAACAAGGGAAAAATTAACGATTAGGGAAAACACATTCAAAATCGCAATCAAGGATAACTAAAATTTTATCGATACACAGCCGATGACAGACCTATACGCAAGTACTCTTCACACCCCGATTTTTTTTGTGCGTCGCACAAAGGCCAGAAGGGCTACCGGACGGACACAATAATAAATATTTTGACGATAACACATAAATATTCTTCCTTTATGAATAACAAACGGGTATGCCACGGTAAGGGTGGTAATTCCTTTCATTTTTACGGTCACTCCTTTCTCTTATAAATCGTCTCTATTTATTAGAGAGGGGGTCTCGCGATTTTCCATAGCTTTAAAAATAGATGGCCTCGTGAGGATGTGGTTTCAAATGGTTCATATTTTTTTTGTTTTATAAAGTGCATAGTGTTTGTTGTTTCTTTCTTGTTGCATATATAAAAAATATACTTTGTGAATCAAAACATTATAATATAATATTTTCTCAACATCAACTAGGGAGCATGTCACGTAAAAAGCATGAGGACCTCCCGGAGGACGTGTATGGAGAGGTTGATGACAATGGACGAGGCGAAAAAGGTAAGTAGAGATCGTAGAGTTTGGCGCTCCGTTCTCTCTGACCCCGCAAGGTATAAAGCGTGAAGCTGTGTTGTATGTAGTTGTTCTTTCTCAACATTGAATAGAAGTTGAATGATAAATAGCAAGATATGGTTCAAGACTCTCTGTGCCTCTCTGCCCAATTTTTATAACATCATATTATGTTGAGTGCAAAACTCAACGCCATGCTTTGTCTTATTACCATAGTAAAAAAATTCAAGGCTTGTGACGCAGCGGCACAAGGGTGTGACTACAACGTGACACACAACGTTGTGGGTTCAATCCCCACTCGAGGAAGTGAAAAAATTATTTACGTTGAGTTCTGCCACTCAACACGCAATGCCTCCAGAATTCGGCAGAAAGTGGGGAACGGAGTGTCTTAACAGGTTCCCTCTGCCTACCCTGCTGTGTGCGGGATACAGCGTGAAGCTGATCAATTTTTTTTAAAATAAAAGAATTCATTTTCTCCAGTATTAATCGAACCCACAACCGTCGCTTCCATATCCTCGTTTTCCCATTATATCATTATAACACATTTATTCTGCACCATTTAAGTACTGCATAGAAGTGGCGGTAGCGTCGCGTGTTCGTCAACGTCTGGAGGTAATTTCCGGCATTGTCACTAACGCCTTTGATAAGACCTGGCCTCTCACCTTTAAATACATTGAACATAAAATACAGTACTGCCGATGTGTTGTGGTGGCTGAAATTAGCTGTAGATGGCTGTGCAGAATTAACTACTAATATTTCTTGAGTGAACAGTCAGTCCCTGGAATGGCGCTGGTTGCATGTCGTGACGCAGGACATGGGAGCCAATGGTCTAACCGCCGAGGACGCTAAAGACCGTGCAAAGTGGAGTAGTTTGAGCAGGAAGGCAGACCTTGACAATAGCCGGGATTAATACCAGGATGCAGAAGAAGAAGAGGAAGATTTCTTGAGTGAACAATGCGTAAAATTCAGAAATCTTATCCTCATAGTGGCCACTACTCGTCAACCGTACTGTACATTTTGCTTTATCAAAACACTTTGTATTGGCACTATATGTTGTGATTATAGAAGCAATTAGCTGCCGCTTCTATGCATTCGGATCAAGGACCGGTGGGAGGTCACATTTTAACATGCAAGGTCTAAGTTATTTTATTAGCTATTGTTATAGCGACGTTTTCGAAATGTCGCTAAAAACTTGTTTAATAAACAATAAAAAGATACACCTTCTGTTTTCTTTTACAACATAATGCTTCATTTTATTTTGTCTTCAGGCAGAGTGTTTTGACACTCCAAATTTTATACTTTTTTTTTTCAGCTTCATGCTGTATCCCGCACAAAGCAGAGTAAGCAGATGAAACCTAGCTTGAATATAGTCCCCTCCCTATTTACAGCCGAATTCTGAAGGCATTGCGTTTTGAGTGGTGGAGCTAAACGCCGCGCTTTACTTCAACACCAGAGCGAAGAAGTGAAGATATTGAATGTTTCTTCCACAACCTGCCCCGCTTACAGTCACATGTGCCACTGCACCACGATTGGTCTCATATTTATATATATTTTTTAAAATAAATCACAAATCCCATCTAATAACTTAAATAATAAATTCAAGATCAAAGAAAAAGTAATTGAAAACACATTTGGACGATTGACCTTTTTGCATAGCGCCTAAAAGGGCTACTTAGCTTTATTGGGTCCTTTCATGTCCTGCCCTTTGTGCGTAGACCATACAGGTAGTGTTTTGTACTTCATATAGGTATTTCTTATAAAAGATTAAAAAGTTTTTTTTTATTAATATATCTTTTAATAAAAAAGATGAAAGATCACTATTTCTATTGATGAGAGAGAGAATGAGAGAGTTGTTTTTCTTTATCAAA
>DWGR01003362.1:0-12297 GCA_018247715.1 Heliconius burneyi | reverse complement strand
TCTTTATTCTACCTTAAATACTTATTTAAGCCAATTTTCGTCGTTTCTTCGAATGATGTGAACCTACATATTAAAAGTTGTATCAGCTAAGCCATTTCGAAGATAAGCACATGAATTATAAAAAAAAATAAAATCATAATTATATAAACTAAAGAAAAATTATAAAAAATATACGTGATCATCACGATCATGATGTATCTTGCTTGTTTTATTTTCACGACACGACACATAGTGACAACAAATAATAGTAAGAATTTTCTTTGAATAAAAATAAAGCCTGTGAAAAATAAATAAAAAGAACACATCAGCGAAGTTGATCCGCCAAACTATCAGACAGGATTCAGTTCCAGCAAGGAAATGTTTGGAAGCACAATAACGTACTTGCGCTAGCTGTAAGCGGATTATGAGAGGTTCTAAAGTAGGCAGCTTTGAAACTCACAAGAAAAGCAATATCCATTATCTTGCCGGGCTTTGTGGGCCGACCGCCCATTGACGGTGGCGGCCTGGCCCGGTCGCGCCGATACAAAGGATTGAGTCTCTGCCGCAAATAAACATCAAATATGATATACCTTGCGAATTCTTTAAGCATTGAGTAGAGGAACTAAACACTCAACTTTGACTTATTACTAGAGCGAGGAAATTAAAATATTATATTTTTCATTCCCCAGAGTGTCATACACATTTATCTTGTCGACACGACACAAACACTCGTATAATAGTTTAACTTTGCTGAATATTAAATAACAAATTATTTTACATCAGTCTCTCCACTTAGCGACTCCACACGCGGGCAACAATCACTCTAAATAAACTAAGCATCTTCAACGTTCAGAATTCCAGAACATACATCTGTATCAAGTTAACGACAAACAAGACATCGAAACACCCTCGACTACAAATATTGGAAATGCAACTAATGTCCATTGTACGTTGTTGCTATTAGACGCCTCTATTAGTTTCAATAGTTGTTATAAAGAAGATTTAAGAATTTAAACCACTTTTCGTATTTTTTCCTTCTGTCATTAACATCGGCAAGCTTGTGCCGCAGCGCCACGATGGCCTATTTTTATCATGGTTTTTTAAATCTGACATAAGTAAATCATTTGCAAATCCGTAGTATATTCTGTTTTTAATTTTAACTCTTTTGTCTACCTTTTGTTATTTCTACTGTTATGTTATGTTATAAATTGTTTTTTTTAACAGGAACTATCGGCTGCAAAATTAATATTACTAATTTTCCTAAATGTATTAAAAAAGCGGCCACTGCACGTGACGATAATCCCTCATGAGACATAACACCCTCTCATCCGAACACTACAAATATTTACGTATCAACTAGTACACACGCCCCGCGCCGGCTAACACTTCAGCAAACAATGCCCCGTATTAGTGTTTCTACTTAGCTACTCGATAAATTCTAAGTAAACCTGAATAAGCTAGAATGCGTTGCTTAAACAACCACACCTGTAACGTTTATTTCGGTGCAGCAGTTTCACTTTAATTAAAACGTGTTTGAAAGCAGGAATTTCTGGAATAACTACTCGTAGATACTGAAAATCTTCTGTTGTGCGTTTAGTATATAACTTGAAGTGTTCAGTGTCCTTAACACTCTTTAAGGAAAGCTGAAAAGAGGCCGTCGTGGCACAGCGGCACAAAGGTGTGACTATAACTGGGTACAATTCCCACTCGAGGAAGTGAAATATTTTTTATTGAAGTAGGGAACGGAGTGTCTTATCACTGGGTTTCCTTTGCCTATCCTGTGTGTGTATGTGTGCGGGATACAGCGTGAAACTGATTTATTTAATTTTTGAAAAGTGTACAAAATATAAGATATATTCAAATATATTTAAATTGAAGAAAAATTCTGCATATGAATATTACAGAACAATTTTCGAAGATTGATGAGAAATATTTAGATGGTAAAATAGGAGATTGCGAGAGATAACGGTGACGCCATTGTTATTAATCTAATTTTGTGAAATGCTAAACGACAATATTCCTATAGGTAATTAGTAATCTGTATTAAAGCGCAGCTCAGTACCGTTGAATATGTAACATAGGAATATTTGTTGTTTAGTAAAACCTAATTTTAGCTTTTGTTATTATAAGAAATAGCATACGAAAACATTTAAAAGGATATAAATATAAATACGCCACCCATAACTATAGCATCAGAGCACCCACTTCCACTATACCTTCGACAAAATCGTCTTATAAACGTCGACATCAATTTGACGCCATTTTGCAGAAGACATAATTCTCATTATAAGATAAATATAATTAAATAAGAAAATTATATCTCAAGGCTAACGTTAACCCAATTTACCGTTATTATTACAAGTATAGCTGTATTATAACAAACGAGTCAAGTTTCCCGGCCAGTTACCAGTAATTGGTACGAGTACCTCTCCAGGTCCGAACTAATACCAGTAGTTTAATAATGTTTAACGAATTATTTTCTGGAAATACGAGAATATATATTGAGTTGTTATCGGTTTTTCGTATATAGAAATAGGTACATAAATACTATTATATTATGGATTTTTCGTATACTTATTGAATATACATTTTCTAAATAAGCTAAATCTTAAATTTGGTTCTAAAAATTCAATTACCCTTTTTAAATAACACAATGCTTGAACCAATTACATCCATTCTTTTTATTATAATTGTATTATGTTAATTAAAAGGCAAGCAAAACACGCTAATTGCAAAAGGACAGCAAAAATTTTTCATCCACCGTTTTCTCTCCTCATTTTCCATGAGAACTGCATCTATAAACACAGTCGGCCGTCTAATATTTCAACATTTTTAAGCGTGAACAAAATTTGATAACTAAAAAAGCTCGACTCTCTAAGTGCCCTTATTTCGTTCTTTTTACATGAACTTTGCAAAAATATTCGATGTAATTCTCACCCCAGGAGGCAACAATACTGGGTTAATGAAATATCAACAGTAGGTACTGTGTATACCTTAACAGCAATTTCTTTTTAATTAACGTTCTACATCACAATTCGCTTAATTCAATTGCAATTTGTTTGAATTACGCACGCTTATTACGGCCTGAGTAGGCTTAATGTGCTTTTAATAATTTCACGCTGTATTCCGCATGTAGCGGGCAGAAGGAGTCTAGTGTTAAGGCACCCTGCTCCCCACTTATTGCCGGATTCTATAGGTATTACGTGTCGAGGAAATCAACAACACGCTTTGTCTCTACATCAGAGCGACGAAATGAGAATATTATTTAAATATTTCATTTCCTCGAGTAGGAATCGAACCCACAATCTGTCACGTTTACAGTCATAAGTTTGTGCCTCACGACTGGCATTTTAAGGTTTACGTTTTACTAATAATTGCATACATTGAAGTACCAAGAGATGAACGCACCCCATAAGCTTATGTATACTCGAGGTTACAAATTTTATTTCTAATAATGTATGTACATAGGTTTTTATTTTATATAGATATTTTAAGTACCTGTAAATAAAAAAACATTGTACGTACAATCCTAACCAACAAGTAGAAGCCTGGTTATCCTGACAGGCGTATTAAGTATATAATCAGCTTCACGCTGTATCCCGCACACAGCAGGGTAAGTAGAGGGAACCTTGTGTTAAGACACTCCGTTCCCCACTTTCTGGAAGGAGAAGGAATTCTGGAGACATTGCGCGTTGAGTGGCAGAACTCAACGCCGCACTTTACTTCGAAACCAGAGCGAAATAATGGAGATAAACGTCGCGTTACAGTCACACCTGTACCGCTGCGTTATGACGGCCTATAAGTATTGTGCATATTTTCATAGAAATCGGACGTCAAGAAGTGAAATGTGTTACATGGTACATTGAATTTAAATAAGACTAATAAATGAATCCTATAAAATAAAGTACGTAGAAAAAAAATAAAAGAATTATACAAATCATAAAGTTATTAAAACATAAATACACTCGCATATCATTTCAAAACAAATATATTTATTTGATCTATTGTATAACTAACAACACTTTTATTTACACCTCCATATAAAATTAACCCGCTTTTAATGTCGGTAACGAGCGATTAACTACAAAACGACTGAGCTAAAGTGCTCGTTTAAATGTACTGTAAGAGAGTGAGCCTTGTTGGAACTAATTAAGTTTGTATTGTATTTAGTTTTCATTTTTATTTAAGAATTGATGGTAAAAACCATTTTAAATGAAGGGTCAAGTGAGATATGTTGTGGGTCCGATGCCCATTAGAGAAAATTCAATATTTAATATTTTCACTCTGGGAATCAAAGAGGAGAGAGAGGGAGGTCGAAGCGTGACGTTTAGTTTTGTCACATAACACGCAATACCATAGTCGGTATACACAATTAGGCGTAAAGTGAGTCTTAATGGGAACAAAATATCTTAACACTAGGTTCCTTCTATCTTCCCTACTATTGGCGAGAAACAGAGTGAAACCAGAAAAAAATCATTCTAAGTCGAGAGGAAAAATAAAGTCATTGCACTTTACCGGTAAACCGTTAAGCTTCACCCTCTACTCAATACCACAATATGTTCATCTAATGGCTAAGTTAACCCAACCTTTTTCTATTAAAGCGTTCGAAAAAGAAATCTTTTAGAAAATATATATTTCGACTCATTCCTTTACGTATTAATAATGTATATTAAAGGTAGAAGGAATCTAGTATTGAGACACTCTGTTTACTACCAAATTATCAAGACATTGAATGTTGAATGGTGGAAATCAACGCCGCCTTTTGCCTTGTCACCAGAGTGAAGAAATAAAAACATAGTCCCACGCTCGTGCCCCTGCGCCACTACTGATCTCGATAATTAAGTTTAATATTAATACGTTACACACATCACGATTTACTCGTAAAATAACTATAAAAAGCGTAATAGAAATTTAAATATGCAAAACTTTTATTTAATCTGATTAAAGGAACTCATTAAGTTGTTTCAGACCATTTATTTTGTGCGACCACATTAAGTAAGCAGCAGTTTTCCTGAAATTCTATTTTCTACTTTAACTTTGTCCATATTATATAATATACTGATGACCTAAAGTCTGTTATTCTGAGCGACATAAAATAATATTAATGTATATATACATAATTGTATATATATATATATGAGCAATCGTGGCGCAGGGGCAGGCGCTTGTGACTGTTAACGCGACGGGTTGTGGGTTCGATTCCCACTCGAGAAAAATAAATATTCAATAGTAACAAGGCAAAGTGTGGTATTTAGATCCTCCACTCAACACGAAATGCTTTCAGAATTCGGCAGACATTAGGGAACGAAGTGTCATCACATTATCCACCCGGGTTCCCTCAGCCTACCCTTTACAGGGTATAATATGAAGGTAAAGAATATGTTTTTAAAAAACATTTAAAAATAAAATGAAGCAACTCATGTTTTAAACGTTTGTCACTTTAAACTAAGATATTTAATTATTAAGATCAAATTGCATCTTAAAATGTTAGAGATGGTAACGTGCTACGAAGCAGGCTGTCATAGTAAAAGTTATTCGATTTTTTTTCAAATTCAAAATATCGTTTATTCAAATAGACTACTATAAGCACTTTTGTTTGCACAAGCGTCGAATGAACATATATACTCGTAGATAAAAAAGCTGCAACCGGTTCGGAAGGCAGTTCTACAGTTCTATATTTTTAAATCATTAAAAAAACACAATGTTTTAATTTATACCTGAAGTAAACAATATAAAAAGCAATATTTCTTTCAGTTGGGAGTATTCAGTATAATAAACAAAGCATTTGCAAATATTAATTTATATGAAACTACTTATTATGTTTCAGTATTCATATCTCTAATTGACAAAAAAATATCTCTTTGATATCTTTAATTACAAAAATGAAGAATATACTGATTGTATTTTCTTATTCTTTTTAAGTTTAACGTTTAACATTTGTAAGCATATTTTGTAAGCATTTCTGCGAAAAGAAAGAAACCCAGAGACTGCTTCATTTAAATATTCTTTCAAAGTAATCAAAATCCTTCTCTCATTCTAAGCCTTTTATATAAAACACGTATGAGTGAACGTGACGTGACATAAAGTTTCTCACGTGTGTTGTTACTCATTATGTAAGTTCCCTCAACGATGTTCACATTATCGTCACTAAATTGCAGTTATAAAGTTACTCCGTGTTGCCGTCTTACGGCAATCACGCTACGTGCGGGATACAGCGGGGAGGTGACTAAAAATACTATCATTTTAAATATATTAACACTAATATACGTAATGGTATAGTCAAGCACTAGCTTTAGACCTAAAGTATAGTCAAAGATTATATTTTTTTTTAATTACTGTTCACTTGCTTTGAAAGTTGATATCGTCATACGATATCAACTTTCAAAACATAATGTTAGCTACGAGTATGTACCATTACAACGGCTATAAGCATATCCGTATAATTTTCATTAGAAATAGAATTCCTTAGGTAACCATTACAATCACCATTCTCTCCGACCATCACTCGAAAAGAAGTAAATATTTGATAGAAACGAATGTAGGTATTTGCGAAATCTTAATTAAATTACGGACGGCTCGAGTGCAGCTTAGGCTTAATTAAGCATTTATTTCGAATTATCTCGACAGTGGATACGTCGTTAAATACTTGAAATTAAATGTGTACTAATGTTATACTATCTTTGATATATTCAAAGAGATTTAAGTATGATCATTTATACTTCTATTTATAGATTATTGTGTTTGATGATTAATTTTTTGTACTTATTCAAAACAACCGACAATATATAAATAACACTTTTTGTTGCTTTAGCCGCCATATGATGTCAGTTGTTATAACCACACGACGCCGGCGGTGACAGGTGTTACGTGGAGTGTATCTGGGGTGTATTTAGGAAAACTACACAATGTAAAATACTTATATTTTTTTATTAACATATTATATTAAAAATCGAGTAATGGAAATATGATTTATGCGAAAATTTCAAATAAAGTAGCGGATAACTGAAATATTCTCTTTTTTTCAACTTCACGCTGTATCCCGCACTCACTTAGCAGGGTAGACAGAGGAAATTTAGTGTTCAGACACTACGTTCCACATTTTTAGCAAATTCTTAAGACATAACGCATTGAGTGGCGGAACTTAACAGCTCGCTTTGGCTCGTTACCAAAGGAAAAAAATCAATACTTGATTCTACCGAGTGAAAATCAAACCCACAACCGTCGCACGCTTGTATCCCTGTGCCACGACAGCTTGCATATAACATAAATAACAAATATTTAACCCAGTCTGTAACTAAAATAGTTAAATATAAATTAATTATTTCCAAGAAGAGGAGAAGAGCATGTCACTTGAACAGCGGTCCGCGCTCGCGATACACTCGAAGGTTATTGCGAGAGTTTTATTAAAATCATAAATCCTGCGTCAAACACACGCGCGCACTCAACACTGTAAAATCCTATTTTATGCTAAATAGCGAAACTGTTACATAACAGTAAAATTGAATATATGTATGTAAAATGTTACTAATTTGTTTGTTTGTAATTGTGTACGTACAACAAAAGCTATAATATGTACTTAATAATTAAGTTTATATTAAAAAACTTTTGAAGGTCCATTCTCATTTTTATGTTTAATGTTATAACCTTAATGTGCTTTTAACACTCTATTTAAAATAATCAATCAAATACCAATATAATTATACAATTGTCGATATATTTTTTTAGCTGAAGCTAAGCTTTACGCCGCACGGAGCAGGGTGGGCAAAGGCAACTTAGGACCAACTTTTACTATTCACGTTAGGTGGAACTCGAGTAACAGAAATTGACGATATAAAATATTAAATATACTATTCCCTCGAGTGGAAATTGGACCCACACTCGTCATATGTACAGTCGCACGTTTGTAGGGGCACAAGCGCTAAAATATTTCAAATAATACGCATAATTTTATATTATACGCACATTTGGCAATAATCATTATATTATTCCACGAAGATTGTAAATAACAAACAAACCGTTTTGCGCGTACAATTTAAACTGTATGTATTTATTTGTAGTACATCCCGTTGGTCGTTAAGATACACGATGACCGTCATGTATCATATCGTGATAACGTTGTACTAAAGCTGCTGAAACCACATATTATCGCTGAAAACTTTATATTAATTCAGCAATAAAGGGAAAATACGTTCGAAGTTCCTAATTTAGTATGAAAGGTTAGTACAATGATGTACTCGTAGATTTAATAATATTGTTTGTATAAAGTTATATAACATAAATAGTTTATAGTGTTTACGGTAAGAAAAGAGAACCTAGTGTCAAGATATTCCGTTCTCCGCTTAAATCAAGTTATTAATTCCTCCGTAATGTATACTCCTGTCGTAGCATAAGGACGCAAACGTGCGACTGTAAACTCACTAGTGTAAATATAATACATAATATTTTCAATTCTTCGCTTTGATAACGAAGCAAAACGCGGCATTGAATTCTGCGACTCATAAAGCAATGCCTCCAGATTTCGGCTAAAAAGGGAGAACAGTAGTGACTTCACGGAGTGGCTTACACTAGGTTTCCAGGTTTCCTTTGCTCAACATTTGTCTTTACACTACATGCTCCATACTTACTGTAGCAGGACACTGAGGTGGGAATGGTAAACACTTGTCCACGGCCAATATTTCTGTAGATATAAAAAAAAATATTTCAAACTATACCTATCGGTTTAGTGTAACCAGCTAGACACATGCCAAGTTGCGATATTGTAGAACAATTTAAATCGAAACACATAACGAAATTAAGTTTTGCCTAACTTCAAATTTCACAAGTATATATAAGCTTTAGTTAAACTATGTTTTCAAACAAAGCGTGTATATGTTAAAAGTTAAGCAGATTCCAACGTGAATGATAATTAGTATTTAGATAGTTGAACATTTCGAGTCTCGTATTCGCTTTATTTGGTAATTACCAGACTTCCCTTTGACGGCACTCCGCGTGCGCTGGTCGCGTGACACGAGCTCTTCATAATAATTATCCTCGTATGTAACTATGTGACTTATTCTGTATGTTTATTGCATGTTCACTATTTTAACAAATTTTTTTCGCTTCACGCTGTATCCCGCACACAGCAGGGTAGAGGGAATCTAGTGTTCCCCATTTCCCACCGAATTCTGGAGACATTTCATTTATAGATAGTCATACCCTTGTGCTGCTGCGCCACGATGGCCTAGAACATTAATGCCTATGTTGATTACCTATCTAAGTATAGATTAAAAAACTATTCTAAACATAAAATTATAAAAAACAATTTTTAAATTAAATATGTACTAATAAATATTTGAAAAAAATTGAACTTTCGTAAAATATTTTTGATTGTCATACACAACGCTACTACGAGCTTACACAAAGCACTCGTAGCGTAGAGCAGCTTGCGTAGCATCAATTATGTAGCGCATGGAGCATCAAACACGAGGAAACAAAGCTGAAACACTGTAACAATTTGTGTATGTGTTGTTTAAAGTATTAAACCGTTATAGCTAAGTAGTTAAAATGTAACCCAGTTAAAATATAATGACCTGTCGTGACCCAGTGGTACAAGCGACAGTAAACACGACAGGTCGTGGATTCGATTAATAGAATTCGAGGAAGTAGAATATTTGATATTTTCATTTTGTCGCTCTGGTAACGAATCTAAGCTCTTAAGATTCCTCTGCCTGCTCTGTTACTTGCGGGTCTGTAACGAATAAATAGAGACGAGTTTGCATATACACATCATGCAGATGATGCAGTGGGATACATGGAAACGATTAAAGTGGTGTCATAGCCTATACCACACTCGATAAAGGGACTATAACATACATATTGCGATATATCACAATTATGTTTTTCAAATTCAAATGTTGTCTAAGACAATAAAAAATATAATGCGCTCCGCATCCTTTATCTTGGTAAGAGTCTGTACCGAATAATGAATGTACTACTCAATAGAGGTGCTATTGAGCAATAAATTGTTTGTTGGGTTAGAAATAAAAGAAAAAGTTTCTTTTTTATCAAATATTATTAAGAATAACAATTTAAAAATGATTGCAGTCCTATTTTAAAATCATTCATATTTTACCGTATAAATTAAAGAAAATCTCTCAATCATTTTGTGAATGTTTTGACGGCAGTCATTATAAAAATTTGAAACCTAAGCGTAATACTGAAGAAAAATTCTTGAAGTGTCTCCGCGATTAAAGAGATAAATTAAGCCACTTTAGTTCGAGACGTCTTCAAGCTCTGCAGACGTTTCATTAATTTAAATAAAAATTTACATTATTTACAAATACAAGTAATTATTTACAAAAAACTTGATCACGTCGGCCGACATTTAGCCATATTACATAGCCAACACGCAAATTGAAAATAAAAACAATTGTAATGAACATGAAAAAATATGTATTTAGTTATTTTTTACTATTTAAAGATTATTGCTTTACCAAAGCTATCTATCTTTTAGAATATAAGAATCGACTAACTCGGTATACGAGTATCTATTATAAATCGTGGCATCTATATGATAAATATCTATCCTACAATACTACAGGTCGAGGCCGTCGTGCCGCAGGGGTACAGCGGATGTGATTTTAACGCGAGGGTTGTGGGTTCGAACTCACTCGGTAACTGAATTATTATTTAATAATATGCTCAACACTCTAAGTGGAGAACGGAATTTCGTAACACTAGGTTTCCTCTGCCTACCCTGTTATATACGGGATAAAACGTGAAGCTGATTTGTATTTTATTAATATTACAATCATATAAAGTCCAATAATACGATCAGGTAGGCATAACTCCATTTTGCGAACATAACATTGTTTCCAGCCATTATGTCATGTCTTGATAAATCTTATAAGAAGAAGGCCTCGGCCCTGCTCGGGCAATTTTGTGTCTGATCGAACCAAATGTAATAACTGCGCAAATATGGAGGAACAATAGAAGGTAAATTAGTTTCTAGGGGGAGTTGAAACTCAATTGTCGAAAGGATTGACCGGATCTGTCTGCAATGTAGAATTTTATTCACGTTCACATATAACGTAGTACGTTTTGTGCATAACTCTATATGTAACATGATAAAGATAACTAACTAATAGATAGCAAGCTAACTAGGACCATTAACCAGGGTTGTCAACATTTATGAACATTTTTTAGCTTCGCACTGTATTGCGTACATAGCAGGGTAGGCAAAGGGAACCTGGGAATGTAGTGTTAAGACTCTTCGTTCTCATTAACATTCTTCCGATCCCGAATGTTAAGCTAAGTTAAGTTATGTTTTATTTTTATTTATTTCGTTACCCGTTTTTCCAAACTTTTAATAAACTAAAAAAGGAATAAGTTCGTTGTAGTTCTCGTTCTAATCGCATTCTAGGTCAGTAAATAAATATACCAACAGAAAGCACATATTATATAGAATGGCGTACAACACATTTCGCCTTGTGTTATAGCGATTGAAAAATAGTATCGACATCATTCAGAGGAATGGAGTTTTCACACATACAAACAGATAAACAGTTTTATATTTACTTACTCTTTGAATATATCACTTTTTTTACTTACGTTAGCCTTTTCCATGAATTCCTTAGAAGTCCATAATCATAAAAAATATTAGATCATAGACCTACCTACCTACGAAACTTAACAATAGTACATCGAAATTGCTAAGTCCTGGAAAAAGACATGGCAAACGAGCGTACGGGTCACCTGATAGTAAGTGATCACCGCCGCCCACGACACCGCGTAACACCAGAGGAGCTACTGGGGCGTTGCCAGCTTTTGAGGTGGTTGGGCGCCGGAGTCCGGCATTACCTACTGCGAAACTCAGTGGCATAAATCCACTACTTCACGCCGGTTTTAAATACAATATCAAAATGTTGCCATTCAGCCACTAAGGAACAGTACAGAATATGCCGTATCGAAGTTTAGTATGTATTCAAGTGTGAACTATTTGAAATATGACTATTACACTAAACTATGAACATGGAAACTTCAACAGTTCTCCGATGCGTCGAGTCCACTGCGGATATACCGCGAACCAGTCGAGTGTTCACTTCTATCGAAATCAGCTAAGTGGCTTGAACAATTCTCAACTAGCTGGATAAAATAGTTTAGTGTGGTTAAATTGTGTAATAATAGACTAGGGTTCCGTATATCACAAGTGTAAAACGGAATCCTTGTAAGATCACTTTTTGTCCGTCTATCAAGACCATTTATTTCAAAATCGCATGAAGGTATCAAGAGGAAATTAAAACCAAATTATTCAAGTTTGTGATCTCTTGGGGCATAAAA
>DWGR01003361.1:0-12298 GCA_018247715.1 Heliconius burneyi | reverse complement strand
TTCTGATTAAATCATTGATTGAATCAATAAGCAGGCATATTTTGGACCGAGCAGAGCCCTACGGTATCCAAGTGTTACGGATTCAAGTTAAATTTTTCTATATATGTATTCTGGAGGCATTTTCTATATATGTATATGTATTCTGGAGGCGTGTTGAGTGGCAGGACCTAACGCCGCGCTTTGCCTCGACACCAGAGCGAAGAAATGAAACTATAAATTTAAATAAATGTGTCATCTCCTTCAGTGGGATCGAACCCTTGGTTCATAATAAAAAGACTCACTTTTATCAACATGCTACTTTATTATTTGTAGATTTATTAAGAGTTCGTTTCGAAAACATGCATGTGTTTATAATTTTCATTATTTGTAGGTACAGAAGGTTTTTTTTAAGAAGAAGAAAATAAGATTTGTTTTAAAAATATTATTTAGAAGGTAATAATTTAACGATTTAAAATAAATATTCTTGTGTTTTAATAAATTGCATTTATAAGTAAATAAAAAATTAATATGAAGAGGAAACCTCAGACAAATTTCTATTTCTTTCCTTCGCCTATTCAAGTCTAATCAATATGCTAAAATTCTGTTCTGTTCTTTCGAAAATGGCGTTCCGAGCGTGCCAGTTGAGCACAAAATCACTTTGCCTATGTCACATTGTATGGAGAACACACGAAAGAGGTTGTTATGCTAAAATTATAAGAGGCCATAATGGTGCAGTACATAGTTGCTCTTTTATTATACAGGATGTAGAAAATTGTGGAACCACATTGTCTTAATATGAAAAGGCGTAAATGTATATAGTCAGAAGATGTAAATAAAAGAAATATATATTTTATACTTTAGTTTCATTAAAAAAACAAATACACTTTAATTACACACAAAACTACCTTACCTATGTTTATTATACATATTAGCAATACACAAAGAAAATTATGGCAAAGTCATTCTATAATTCGCAACTATTAAAGTAAAATAAAATGACATTAGAAGAATAAATATAATTACTGTAAGATATATAAAGACGAACAAGAGAGCTCCATTAGCAGCCCCTGCCCATATTGAGATTATTGTAGAAATAATTGTTATTATCCAAACTACGAATATGCACCAGATATAGACTTCACAAAAGGCATCGCTTTCAAAAATCGCAGCTAAAAAAACAACAATGTGTACAGCCATCAATATGACACTAAATAAACCATGGATATATCTTATAACTTTCCCAATGGAACTTGGTAGACCCAGGTCTTCCAAAACACTGTGGCCTGCAGATGTGAAGAGAAATACGTAGAAACCACCCCAGATCAGGCCGAGGATGGAGATTATGATCACTCCGACGCGTAAAGGTATGCTGAAGCAACAGTCGCTTAATGTGGGGCAATTGTCGAGAATGTAACCCATTATATATTCTAATTCAATTATTTTATTTCATTATTTTAACGCTTATGGATATTGAAAGACAGAATTGTCAGAAATGTCAAACTTTAGTGGTAATGTGTTTGATAGGTATTGTTAGTTATAAACCTTTTTCAATAATTTGATCTGTTTTTTCAAAGAAAAACTTAAAAAAAATATCAACACAGATTTTAAGGCAGAACGTTAAGGCATAGAAAATAACCATATAAAATAAAGTATATGATTGACACACACACACACACACACACACATATATATATATATATTCTTCTAGATTTTGCTACACCTGTTCAAATCTAATCAATATGCTAAAATTATAAAAAGCCATAATGGTGCAGTAATAGTATCTGACAGTAAATGCGACGGTTGTAGGGTTAATTTCCACTCGGGGGAATGAATAACTTTCTATACCCCATTCTGGTAGCAAAATGTGTACTACTAAGTAATCAAAACTCACCTTTTGTATTTCGCCGCATGAGGCACGTAAGCATCCTCCTGACACTGCTTAACCGATTTTTTCGCTTATTTTTCTGAACACCAACCACACGCTTATACTTTTTCACAGAATCACTTTCACAAGCTGACACTTTATCATCTAAAATATCACTGACTGAACTTAATGGCATTTCTATAGGAGGCAGTGAGAATTTTTCTCTATTTAAACACTTTTTGGACCAAAAGTCATCAGAACTGTCCATACCCACAGTCAGGTCTCGTGTTGGTAGTTGAAGAGGTGGTAATATTTTATTATACGGTATAACACGTCGCTCACAATTCCTAGAACTAGCACTAGAACTAAACCAGAGATCACTTGAGAATAGAGAAGAAGAGATGGTATCTCTTCGAAAATCCACATCATAGTTTCGAACTAAATTGATTGGGTTTCGGTGTACAGTGGCGTTCCCAAGATCGTAGCTGGGTCGAGTGGAGGTTGTTTCGTAGTACGGAGATGAGGAGGAAGTCCAGAATGGGGGCACTGGTTCCATGTTGACGAACGTCCTCGCAATGTTTGGAGGTGCAGTTGTTATTGTCGGAGGTTCAGGAGATAGCACTCCAAAGGGATGAGTAAAGTAGAACAGGCAAAGTGGTCTTCCCTGGAAATATTTAGAAAATCTTATATATTTATGAAGTACAAGCTAAATTCTATTGCTTATCCTATATTTTACAATATTATTCCAAAATTTTTTTTGTAATTTTTAATCTACAATTTAAAAAAAACTATACTAACTTTTACATCTTCAGTAGATGTGGATGCATCTGCTCTACCACAGTTCATGATTAAAATCCTTTTACTCACAAATCTGTACTACATGACAACTAAAATAAATATAAAATTATACATAACACCAAATAACTTATTTAAATTTAAAGAAATTTTCCGAATTATAAATATATACAAATATAATAAGAATGAATCATTTTATTTGGTTGAACGCGCTTATCTCAGAAACCAGTAAAATATCACCATAAGATTATATAAGAGTTAAGTAAACGGAAGGTAATACTTCCCTATATTCACAATGTTTCAGGAATCTGAAATGATTTATAGGAAATAAAAGAGCAGTACACATGCGCGAGCTACCACCATAGGAACGAGAGTTGATTTGTTTAATCGAACTTTTCTTCGCTGAAAACTATAATACAGATTTGATTTAAAATTGTCTTTTGTATACATTGGGTTATGCGCGTATCACGCAATTCGTTTATAAAGTAATCTTTGATTATATTTTTACAGTAAAAAATCTATGGATATTTTCTATTTTCTCTAGATATCTTTCTTTTAAGTAACTCTCCGTATTGATACGCGAAACTCTTAAAAGCTACTGGACCACGTTTTTATAAGAAAGTATTTTTTTACCATTATCTAATATTTGTTAGAGACTGGCATGGTGTATGACAGTAAGCGTGACGGTTGTGGATTTGATTCAAACTTGAGGAAATTTACTATTTATTTTTTTGCTTTGACAACAAGACAAACGGTGATGAGTTCAGCCAGCTAACGCAAAAAGTGGAGAACGGAGTGTCTCAACACTCGAAAGAGTAATTGCCTACCCTGCTACACGAATCGAATATGTAATGTAATTGTCACTCGGTAATATTCCGCCATTGAAACTTTTACTATAATCACGCTTTTAAAGTTTATTTAGAAAATGTCTTCTAATGTAATCAAAAGTTAGCTTTTGATTTCTTCGTAGTTTAAAAATTCTAAATAAACTAACTTCTGAAGCGATTTCTTTCCCTCTAATCTATATGTATAATACATAGATTAGAGGGAAGGAACCATCAATAATATAGCAGTGTAAGGCAGCGACGTCTCAGATCACCTAATTCCTCGCCCTCGCGCCCTCAACTCTTTTAAAACATAATTTGCAAATGTTTTGCGATATCAAGACCTGTGCTATAAAAGTATGGGACACAAGCCACAGATTCTTATGTTACTTTCTCCATTTGGGTGTTTCTTCTGTATAGATAGACTTATAAAACGTACAGGCGTCTTCTAAGTAAAAGTTATGTATATATTTTTTAACATACTTTTATTAGGTTAAAGTGTAACTAAGTAATTGAAGAATCTAAAGTATCTAAGAATCTAAAAATGTAAATTGTGTAATTTGAGCTACTTCTAATTGTTGTATCATCATTGAACTTATATGTAGGTGGATTAGATGACAATACAACATTATGGTACCAGCGAGCTGTACTGTGGATGGAATTTATCTAAGACCTTGGGCAGCTAACTAGTTTATTTAGTCTACATTTAAAAGATCAAAGAATTTTTATCAAACATTTGAAGCAAAGTGCATAAACTAAAAATTAGTGTGTCTTTCAAGCTACAAAATAGAATACTATTGGTGTATGTATGTACATTGTTCATACGTCGTTCAGTAATGAGTAAACTATTCACGGATCCAGAAAATAAAATCGGCAATTCGCAGGACACTGCCGCCATCTCTTACATGATAAAGCAACTGCTTCGTGGTATAAGCTTTAAAGCTTAACACAAAGTCGTAAGCTTTTTTAGGTTTCGACAGTGCTGCTCTTCCTTTTTCTTGAGAATCCCGATCGCTATTAAATACACCCGTCCGGTGAGGCTGGCAAGACCAATCCAGGTATAGGCAATAAGTCCATTCGAGAAAATAAATATAATACAAATACGTTGCTATACCTCCCGAATTCGCCGGAAAATGAGGAACAGAGAGTGTATCAAAAACATGAAGTAACAACGTGAAAATTCGTTAAGCTTCTTTACGAACTTGTCCAATATTGAAGCTTATACTCCGCAGCAGTTGCTTTACCATGCAAGAGATGGCGGCACTGTTCTGCGAATTGCTGATTTAATTTTTTTGATACGTGAATATTTTACTGAACAACATTATTTATATTGCACGCAGCACGGCGTTGAGTTCCACCAGTCAACAAGCAATGCCTTCCGAATTTGGTGGGAAGTGAGGAACAGAATGTATTAACATTATATTCTCAGGTTCCCCCTGCCTATCCTGCTACATGAAACTAAAAAAAAAACTTATACATATATAAATGAACTCTCGACCTAATTTAACTAATCCATACATTAGGGTTCAAAACATTGAAATCAAAAGAAAATATCAAAATGTAACAAAAAATATAATCCCTACAAATCGAAACCTTCGAAGGTGGTATAGATTACATCAGTGACAGATGCATACTTGCTTAGCTCGCTTATCGATATGAGATCTGTAAAATTCAAATGAAGGTATATAGTTACTTATTCGTTATTCAGCATTTAAAGTACAGATTAAGTTATTAAAGGAGTCCAGTCATGGTTCAGGAGCTGTATGAATGTAAATGCGACAGGTTCACTTCCCACTTGAGGAACGGCAATATTTAATAAAATCCTTCAATCGGGTGTCGAGGTATGTTAAGATGCAGTGTTGAGTTCCATTCTAACGGATGTATTTTAATGAGAACGGAGTGTCTAGGTTTCTGGCTTCCCTCTGCCTATTCCGCAGGATTTAAAATTAATTCTCAGTTGGATATTATCATAAAAAAACAAACTAAAATTAATTAACGCAATAAAACAAATCAACGATTCGATTTAATTGGAGATCGTATACTATCGGTCATGTGCACGTGCCATCGCTAGTACATTTTACAAAGTAGACTATTGAAAGATTAATTTGTGTGGAATGCTTCCAGCCGCAATTAGATTGATTCCAATTGACTTCACCACCGGCTGTGTTGTGTAGAAATGGGCTTCACAACTTAGTAAGATTCAAATTAAATCAGCTTCACGCTGTACCTTGTGCACAGCAGGGTAGACAGAGGGAACCTAATGTACACACACCTAGTGTAGGCATAACGCAGCTTACTATCTGCCGAATTCTGGAGGCATTGCGTGTTAAATGGCGGAACTCAACGCCTCGCTTTGCCTCGACACCAGAGCGAAGAAATGGAAATATAAAAGTAAATAAAAAAATTAACTTCTTCGAGTGAGTGAAATTTTGTGAGTCACACCCTTATACCGCTGCACCACAACGATTAGTAAGATGATAGGAGCACAGAAAAGATCAAGCTTCTAAAGTTGTCAATTTTTATTATTTGGACTTCCCTTTCACAACCTGAAATTGGTACGGAACACTCGTAATGTGAATATTATTACCTCTAGTTTAACACTCCTAGATTATTATTCTTATATCTTTTACTAACCTCTACTTACTGACATAGATAAATGTCTACGAAATCCTTCAAAAATCCACCACCTTATTCGCAAAGGATGCGGCGTAACTAAAATATATACCTTATAAGTTATGACTTGATATAAAGTATGAACTAGTTACATAAGTAATGAACAACTGTAAAAAAACTGCTAAAAACTTTAAAGAATTAATCACTTAAATATTTTTTTTAGTTAATTAATTAAAATATATAGAATATTTCAAATGGGTAAAGATAGATGAGTGACATATCTTTGTATAATCTACTAGATGGTATAGATGCATTTTTTTGTATTTTTTAACTTCAATATTGATCAAAATAATATATATACATTTACAAAAAATATAATTTTCAATCAATATGAAGGCTGTTGGGGCGCAGGCTCACAAGCATGCGACTGTAAACACGACAAGTTGTGGGTTAGACTCTCACTCAATGAAATGAAATACATATTTAAAGTTTTAATTTTTCCACTAATAATAAGGCAAAGCTCGGCGTTGAGCTCTGCCACTCAACATGCAAAACTTCCATAATTCGACAGAAATTTGAGAAATGCCTTAATGAGAACGGAATATCTTAACACTAGGCTCCCAGGCACGCTCTTCCTACCCGTTGCACAGCTAATAATGTATATATAATTTTAAGTAAAAATCAAAAAAGAATTTAACATAACATCGGCTCCTCTTAAACATCTATATATACATATGTATGTCGGTCATTCATTTAAGCACAATCGTTATGACGGGCCCTATTGGGTAACTTGCTTGTAATTAGTTATGGCCTATGATTTTAATATGTACGACCGAAGTTAGATGTTAGAGAGTGTTTAGCGATGCGTTTGTTGGAATTATAATAAGGGAATTAAAATGGGAAACAGAGTGTCTTAAGCTTAACACTAGGTTCCCTCTGTTTACCCTGCTGTGGATTCAGCATGAAGCTGATTTCATTTTGATTTTTGTATTTGAAATATTCATCAAATATAATTTATTATATTCTTTGGAGATTACAATATTAACAACTAAAAATCTCCCTCTCCCTCTGCCTTCTCTGCACCTGCTGCTGGATACGATGTAAAGATGATACAGTATTTCTTTACAAATCCATGGAAGAAATAAGATTTTTCTCGTGTATTGCATACGGCAACACAATCTTTATATACATATATTAATTTTCTAAGAAGACTTGTAAATATTTAATTTTAGTTTAAATATTACTATGTTATTAGATAGAGTAATGTTCTTTGTTATTTTGTTATTCTATTTATATTTCTTTTACTTTCACCAGCTAACCAACTAATTTAAAACGCCACCACATCATTTAATGTTACTATGCATACATTTTAGTCAATTGTTACTGATTGTTTGTGTGACACACTTCCTTCTACAGTGTGAATTTAATAACGCTAGCTAGAGCTATAGAGCTGAGGCCAGTTGTGGCGCAGAAGCACAAGGTGTGAATGTAAACGCGACAGGTCGTGGGTTCGTTCTCCACTTGAGAAAATGAAATTTTTAATTTTAATTCCATTTTTTCCCTCTGGTATTTGAGCAAATCACAACGTTGAGTTCCACCACTCAATTCGCAATGCCTCCAGAATTCGACGAAAGATGGAAAACGGAGAGTCTTAGCACTAGGTTCCATTTTCCTATTCTGCTGTGCGCAGGATACAGCGTGACGCTAAAAAAAACTAGAACTATTTGATGTCATACAACTTCATGTGGCGTCGGTCAACAGCTTCGTTGAAAATAACCAAAATACACAGTCATTAGAAGATACATTCTAAAAACACTAACGACAGATGGACTACAGTAACGGGCCTGTTTTAGAAAAAAAAATATTTACTTATTTAGAAATTCCTTGTAACGCAGTTGATATGTATTATAATTAATTTATGTGTTTCTAATAATTCGAATATTTTTTTTAACTTCACACTGCACATAGCAAGCAGGCAGAGGGTGCCAGGGAACCTAGTTTTAGGACTTCTGTACCTCACCATCCGCTAATGCTAACGCCGCAAGTCTTTAATAAATAAATAAAAACTTTTCAGATATTAATATGGTTTTTGTAAATTCTATTTCTCACTTTCCATTCAATTAAAAACATTACGAATATGGACCTGGAGCTGGAGCACAGCGCTGTAATCTGTGTTATCAGAGAAATATATATTTTTAAGTACATGTAAACTAGGTAGGCTCAGTTTTGTATAACATATATAATATGTATGTAAATATTCTATGAGGAGCTTAATTGCGTTTATTGTTATTGTAAATTGTAAGTTGTTTCAACTGTGTTACAATTGAGCAATGGAGTTTCTTAACACTAGGTTCCCTCTGCCTACCCTGCTGTGTGCGGGATACAGCGTGAAGCTGATTTAAAAAAATGTAACACAATTAGGGACCTTACAATTAATGACTCAATACAAATAGGAAAAAGAATAAATTGATATCTATGGTCTATATTATATTTTTTTTTATTAAAACGATAAGAAATTAAATTATTGATAACAAAATAATATATAGTAAGGTCAACGACCGCCCAAAGTTCGAGATAACGTGTCACTCAGTAGGAATGCCTTTAAAAATGAACACAAAAGAAAAAAAAAACAATATAAGCATTGCCATCCTTTGAACTGTTTCTTAAACAATTTTGTTTGTTGCAACCACAAATATGTTATGGTCAATTAAGAATATGTTTTGAGTATCCATAAATATTTAGAATGAATTAAATATATAAAATATAAGTCGTACCGCAGGGGCACAAAGTGTGACTGTAAAACCGACTGGTTGTAGATTCGATCCCTACTTGAGGAGATGATATATTTATTTAAATTTATATTTCCATTTCTTCGCTCTGGTGTCGAGGCAAAGCGCGGTGTTGGGTTCTGCCACTCAATACGCAATGCCTCCAGAATTCGGCAGTAAGTAAACGGAGTGTTACACTAGGTTCCCTCTATCTAACATGCTGTGTGCGGGATAAAGCGTGAAGCTGCTTTAATTTGATATTTTTTTGTATATAAATTAACTTAAGAACTTTAACAAAAACCTTACCTTTGAGTAAAGCTTTCAAATCTTTTAACACATTATTTAGTAAAAACACACGTTTTTCACAACTACAAACTTTATATAATAAGTTTAGATATTTTTTACACGCCTTGAGAAATGTAATTTTAATGTTTTTAATTTTATATCGACGGGTTAATAGATACATGGATAAATAGATATTATAAACGTGCGTAAAAATAATTTAAACTAAATAAATGGTTGCGCTAACGTTTGCGCTATATACCTATGGATATATAGCCAGTTAGGCAGAGGGAACCTAATTTTTAAGGAATTGCGTATTAACTTACTAAGTTATTACGAGGAAATAAAGAAATATTAAATAATTCATGTTTACAGGAGAGAATCGAACCCAAAACCATCATATTTACAGCCACTTCTATGTTTCAGTGCACCATAATAGCTTCACATAGCTTATGCAAATTTTAATACCTGAAAATTTTAAATAAATTACATATATTTTGTCATTCAGCAATTTATCTTAATTTGGTGTTATCTAAATTTATTATATATAAAAAACAAGCAGCGGTTATCTCTTTTATCCTGATTACGATTATCAACGGAACATGCACTTTGTCAAGTGCATCGACCTGTCAATTTAGAGAATAAGTAAAGGAAGTCGGCCTGCTGCTTTGTTGGCATGAATGGTTATAGATATTGAAAGAATTGTAAATTAATTGAAATATGCAGATTTATTTATTTTTTTACTCCACGTTGTATCCCGCAAATAGCAAATTAGGCAGAGGGAATCTGGGAACCTAGTGTTAAAACACCCCGCTCCTTTTAAAGACGCTTCCTATTCTCACTTTCTGCCCAATTCTTGAGGTATTGTATAGTGGCGGAATTCAACGCCGCTCTTTGTCTAGATACCGGACCGAGGAAATAAAAATATTAAAGATTTACTTTTTTTTTACGATGGTTAGACATTTTAGGTGTCTTAATGATCTTCAGAAAGTACAGTTATATCGGGTTTTCCCACTAAACTAAAAAAAGTAAGGTTAATTTAAAGACAAAAGTGTTATCTTATTAATACTTTGATAACTCTTATCACTTACTTATCACTTCACAGCATACGTTAAAAAATATTAAAACACATGCATCGACACATCGCTGGTTTGTAACATTTGTTGCACAGATTGCTGCGCGCGATGATTTTTATATTAGTTAAGAGTTACGTAGAATATAAATATTTACATAAAAGAGGCTATAAAAGGTTTAATTTAGGAAAAAAATAGTATTTAAAAATTTTATTTAAAAAAAATTTACTCCTCTCTGCTTTTATCTTAAAAAAATTGCACAGACAAGAAATACGAATTTACTCGTATTTCTAAAACACTTCGCACTGCGTTGGATTGAACTTACCTTAAAGTAATATTTTGTTATTAGTATTTAAACTATCATTTAAATAATTAATATCGATACTTATATTAAGTCTGTAGAAAAGTTTCTGCAAATTGAAAATGTTTTTAAAAAATTAGCCAGTGTTAAAGTTGACTAACGAAATCCGTTTCCAGCATTCTTGGAATTTTAATTTGTTTATCTGTTTATGTGAACACGTATTACTTAAAAATTGCACAACAAATTTAAGCTTCATAGAAAAAAAAAATGCAAGTAACTCAAAGTAGGTTTTAGTTTTTATTTTTCATTGTAATGGTGGTAATGTAATGTAATAAAAAACGTTAAATACGTTTACAAGAAGTTTATATTTGAGAAAGAATGACTTACGAAGTTCGCGGAGTCACCTAGTAATAACTAAATAATAATTATCTGAAAGCTGAGTGAATAATATATATTAGCTATTCGTCAATAATATATAAAAGAAATAAAAATAGAAAGGTCAGACGCCGGAATTCCCGCCTTTTTTTGACAGTTGCTCGTCGCGCAGTCAAGCGTTAGCACGCGCTGCACGTATTTATAAATAAATATTTGTTTATTTGTTTTTGTGGTGTATGTGTGACAAATTGATCTAAATCTTAATTATATTGTGTCAGTAGTGTCAGTGATAATAGAAATTTACAACACTCCTCTCCCATTTGTGTACGATTAGATATCATATCGACATACATATTTGTCATAATTTTCAATATATTGTTAATATTTCATTAAATATACACAAATTATTGTGTCAGTGGTACAATTTGAAAGATATATGTAATAACAAATTTATAATTTCTCCTTCGTATATTTGGAATAATAAATATTAAAAAATGTCAGTATGCCGATTTGTTTCAAAGCGAGCCATAAATGATTCAAAAGAATAATTTAAATAAAGTGGGCAATATTGCATCTAAGATTAGTAGTACGTTAGTGATATCATTTAATAAGACTGATAACGTTGATAACACAAGTACAACTTTTATATTCGACTCAATTAATTCAAACAATATAGATTTGTTATTTTGTGTTATTCTTTAAGTTATTAAATTATTAATATTATGAAATCTCAAATATATTTTCTTTAAATTCCAAATAACATTATGCTATCGAATTAATCTGCTCAATTTGAAAATTTTAATATATTTCTATAGTGTTATTTCTACATTTAAGAAAGAAAAATAGTTTTTTTTTTAAATATTAATTACGTAGCGAGATTGCAACTAGGATCGTTTCTAACAACGCGGTTTCATATCCTGCAAATTTTCCAAAGTAAGTCAGAAAATAATAAACATTTTTTAACCAGTTTTACACACAACTATGATAATGCATCTTAACCTATAGTCCTAGATTTCGCTTATATTAATGTAAAAAGTTAAGAAAACGTCATGGCGCAGCGGCACAAGGGTGTAAATGTAACGCAATGGTTATGGGTTTGACCCCCACTCGAGGAAGTGAAATATTTATTTACGTTCCATTTCCTTGCTCTGCCGTCGAGGAAAAGCGCGGCGTTGAGTTCTGCCACTCAACACGCAATACCTCCAGAATTCGGAAGAAAGTAGTCTTAACACTAGGTTCCCTCTGCCTACCCTGATGTGTGTGGGATACAGCGTAAAGCTGATTACATTTATTTTAAAAAAAAAAATCGATCTGCGTGGGCATCGATTATTCGCAGCCTTGTACAATAGTACATCTCGATAGGCGTATGCACTATCGTACCCTGTAGGTGGAAGGTCACTATGTGGGACCGATTGTTTACAATC
>DWGR01003360.1:0-12299 GCA_018247715.1 Heliconius burneyi | reverse complement strand
ATTACAAATACCAAAGAAAACAAATATTACCCAGTTATTTGTAGTTCATTTTAACATGGTTAAGATTGTCAACTTTTGATTTTAAGTTTACGGTGGGTGAGTCTTACTTACACTTAACCAGTTTTTTCTATCAATATTACCTTTTCTAAAAAAAAATTATGGAAGAATCCTTTGAAGAATATAAAGCTATAATATAAAGAAGTTGTAGCTGTCTTATCACAGTTCCATTAAGCTAAATCAGTAGTATTATCTTCTTAAACCATCAGAAGGCTCCCGCGAGACAACTGAAGGAAATTTTATCTAGAAGTATATGTTACATTGTGTGTTATCAGTAAATTCGTCTTCACGTATCTCCAGAGACACGAAAGAACGGAAGAACAGCTATGTGGCGACAGAGAAGTACTACTTCCACCGTAAATATACTTAGTACTTTCTCAGGAGATACAAAATATTTGTGCAATAAAATCTCATATACATGTACGATTTCTTCCTTGCGATGGTTGCTGTTTGCAAGGTTAACATGAAATCTAATGGTAAGACGCTCAGTTTCACGTTTACCGCAGATTTTTAAAATATTGCGTGCTTGGTGAAATTCAACTGAGGCCGTCGTGGCGCAGTGGCACCAGGGTGTGATTGTAACGCGACGGTTGAGGGTTCGATCCCAACTCGAGGAAGTGAAATATTTATTTACGTTTATATTTTCATTTCTTCGCTCTGGTGTCGAGGGAAAGCGTGGCATTGAGGTCTGCCACTCAACACGCAATTTTTCCAGAATTCGGCAGAAATTGTGGAACCGAGTGTGATAACCTCTGCCTACCCTGCTGTGTGCAGGATACAGCGTGAAGCTGATTTTTGATTTGATTTATGTGGTGGAACTCGACGCTTTACGCCACTTTTCACTTCTTATTAAATATCATTTCCCCGAGAAGACCACACCTACAACCATTAATTAACGTACATATATTGACGCATAGATTTTGTATCGGGAATTGTAAATATAATTCAAGATAATTGTGGAGGAATTATTGCTTATCTTCCATACATATAATAAAGCAACCACTCGACACCCACTCATGTACCAAACTACGGGATTTTAATGAAGTTTATACCGACAGACACAATTACTACATAATTATATATACCTACTACTTTATAATTATATGTATTTATTACTAATTGTTGTAATCATATGAAACTGACCAAAATTTACATTAAAATACACAAATCTTATTAAGTAAGATAATATAAAAGTATGTGGGTGTATTTGTGTGGGCGTGTGTTGTATGATTGTGTGTGTGGGTGTGTGTGCGTGCTTATTTAGCATTTGAAACTTAAGTCTCATACAAAAATTAGGATTTAAAATTCTTTCGTTACTTGTTGACAGACAATACTCGGCAGGTCAGTTAGGGTAACTTAGTATAGGGAAGCCCTAAAAAAGAATTTCTTGAAATTCCTACCCGAACGAGAAACAAACAGGTTTTTTTATTATGCGCTTTAAAACCACTCACAAATAAAATTACTTGCAACGAGTATCCTATAAAATTCTGGAATTTTAATGTTAGTACAGTAATACCACTCTACTTCTCTACCATGCGAATAGGTAATCTCTTTCTATTAAGTCGTATAAGATAAAGACTATAATAGCCATACAACTTGGGAATAAAATCTAACACAGGTACAGGGTGCTCTTAACTACTGCTCGAGATCTCGTTAGTGTAATGTCCGATCCCATATAATAGGGGGAGCTATAGCAATTTATTTATATGTATAATACTAGCCATCGTAGTACATTGGTTTAGTGTTTGACTGTAAGCGCTAAGGCTGTGGGTTCGATTTCTAATTGGGGAATCACATACATTTTCTCTCTCAGACAAAACGACAAATCGCCGCGTTTCTGAACGAAGTAGCCTAATGTTACTTACTTTGCTGTTCGAGAGACACAACATAATTAAAGGTAAAAAAATATTTTATTAGGGCTATCGTTGCGCAGTGAGGTGGCGTTTAGGTACAAAAGTAATGGTTCTAGTTTCGATTTTAACACGAGGGAATGTATTATTTTCATTTGCGCGCACTGGTAACTTGGTACAAAGAGACAAAGCGCAGGGTTGAGATCGGCCGTTTGATGTTCTCTTGGAGGAGTGACTGTTTTCTTTTCCCGCTCCGATAAAACGGAGAGTTTAGCTTCACCACTCTTCATGTATTGTCTCAAAGTAGTAGACGCCTCTCTTAAGCTACACTACTATGAAAGATTCGAACCTTATATTATTACTACAGACAAAGCCAGGACAAGTTTACAGCGTATTTCCAGTACATAACGTATTTTGTCACAAAATAGATATCTGGTATTAATCACGCATAGTGCACTGTCGGGTTGATCGCGATGTTGGTGCTGTAACATATTGTGGAGACCGCTAAAAATATACAAGTACTGTACGAACATATAATGGAAAGTTATATTCATTTACTTAACAGGTTTTGTAGAGTTCAGTATTCAAATCAAAAGAAATGTTTATAAAATATTTTACCTTAACTTGTATAATAAAACCGAAAAATATCTTTAAATAAACCGCTAATTTCGGGAACTACTAGTTCAAATAAAATATATAATTTTGGATTAAATATCCCCCTTCATTGAGGGAGCTGAGGGAGTTAGCGTAATCGCCTGTACATGCCAGTTCAAAGCTACCTCGGGCTCCAAGAATATGTCATTGCCCATACACAACTCTTAGTTATTTCAATTCAACCACGAAGTCGTCCTCGTGCGATTAAGTGCTGATTTATTAAGTGTTTCTAAATATTAAGAAAAAAATTGTGTTTATTACAATAATTTTCTTTTTAGTTGACAAAGTACACATTTAAATGTCGAAAAATAATTAAATCTTCCTATTCTTAAGACCAATGCTGCAGGAATGCTGCTGCAACAGGTAATGAGTTCGATTCCCACTCAGGGAAATGAAAAGTGGGGAACACAGTGTCTTAACAATAAGTTCCATCTGCCTACACTTCTATAAGCGCAAAGGTAAAAGTATATTATTTATAAGTAAGCAAATCCCACATAAATCACTAGTACAATATATAAAAGGCAGGTGCTATAATAAATCAGGGTAAAGCCTTCACAGGTGGAGCTTTAAATCAACTTGTGAAGAACAGGCAGATGGGATAATGCGCTTTTTATACAAATAACGCTTAATGCTTTGAATGACGTTGGTCGCGTAATGTAACACGTCTATATAATCTCTATATTTTTATGTTCAAATATAATTTTTTAATCTTCACTCTTTCTCACTACGGAGAGCTTCTGCATGCCTCTCTTACCTCGTCCACTGTCATCAACGTTTTCATACATCTGGGGAATCCTGACTTGTATAAACGGGTCTTACATGACAATTATAAGTAGTATTTTCTATAAACATACTTAAATAAACAAATATTCTCCCAAGTGGAATTAGAACCCACGACCATTATATTTAGTTTAGAAAACAACACATTTGGTTGGCCACCACGTTGGCGTCAAAATATATTAAATAATAAAATTTATAATAATTCACGCCACTTTCGATTACGATCATATTCAGAAAACCGGTGACGGAAACCAACATATTCATTCAAATTCCATATTTCATACAAAATGTGGTGAACGAAGTAATTAAATTATTATGGTTGTTTATCATCTATTCATATAAATGTCTAACTGAACGAATATTGGTTGTATAAGGTTCACGCTTTATCCCTTATTTAGGCGGTGAGCAGAGGGAAGCACCCCACGTTCCACCCAATTACTAGACATCGCATGCGGAGTAGTGCTTTGTCTCATTATCAAAGCACAAAAGTGAAAAAATTGAGTTCAAATGGAAATCGAAGCAACGACCGTCGCGTATACAGTACGGACGTCGCGCGGTGAAATGAAACAAACACTATTTCTCTATGTCAAGGGAAGTTTGCCAAAATACAGTAGTAATAACTGCATACGAGTATATCAACTAAGCCGTTCGCGTGCACAAACATGCAGACGAACAGATAATATTTTTATAACTCATTATTTTAAGCTCTTTATTATCTTTTAGGCCAGCCGTAGCGTAGGGGCATGAAACTGACACTTGTTAGAAGCAGTTTGTGGGTTCGATTCCCACTCGAGGAAATGATATATCTAATATTTTCATTTCCTCGCAATTCCTCTAGAATTCAGCGAAGAATTGGAAAGTGGAAACGTCTTAATGGGAACGAAGTGTCATAACACTGGGTTCCCAGGTTCCCTCTGCTGTGTACGGAATACAGCGTGCAGTTACAAAAATGACTCTGATAAATGCCTCCAATAAACAATTAATAATAAAATAATAGATTTCCTTTTATATCTTCCATTTACAGACAGCGAGTAGTTACAACTTAACGCTAAAGCCTAACAAAATATTTAACGCTATATACGGAACTAAACGCCGCGTTTGTTTCATCATATTACATATCTACAATTAAAATAACTATTACTATACTCTATAGCCTTATAATAAAATTTACAACCCTCGATAATAAATCCTCTAAGATCAGCCACCACAAATTTCCTCACCCAATTCCTGCAGCGATTAGTCGGCAGGTTAAGTTGCCGCCGTCCATCCCGACCGGGGCTATAAATTGAGAAAACCTTTACGTTTATTTAACATGAAATTTTCGGAAAATATAATTGTTTTTGTTGTGTTTCAACTGTTTTAGTATTTGCTTTCAGTGTTTAATTAAATTTTAACATTATATTGTATTACGTTGGCGTTAAGTTCCGTCGCTTAGCACGCAATGTTTGGATAATTCAAAAAGTCGAAGAGTGGTAAACTGTGCTAACACTGGGTTCGCGGCTTCGCTCGTTTCAACTACATTATTATTAATTTGTTAATCTTACCTTTGTTTTCTAACTACATTATCTTTTTAAAGATAATATCTATACAAGGAAAACTAAACTTTCAGTCAATTTAATAAAACCGTTATTTTGTAGGAATTTTGTCATACAAATTACTTTATGACATATTTTTTATGCATACACCGATTCAAATAAAATAAACACTTGATGTTAGAGGAAGTTTGCCGAAATATAAAAGGGAAAGCTGCATGTAAATCGGCCTAGCCAAGTCTGAGCATGGACAAACGCACCGTTAAGCAAACGAAAAATTTCATGTACAGATAGGGATCAATCATTAGCTACAATTATATGATAGGTATACATATGTTCATTTGCTCTCCGGCAAGACACAGAAGTGTACTCGTATAACGTCCGACGACATTTAACAAAATGGCATTAACACTAGTTTCCCTTTGCCTATCCTACTGTGTGCCTATCCCGATATTAATAAACTAGCGATTTCTCTTTCATTGTATTCGTATATTCTAATGATCTGTAAATCACGAGTTTAATTCCACAAGCTTATGACAAAAGGTCAATCTGAATTTGGGTAATTTAAACAAGTCGGGACCTAACTTCTAGGTAATCAATTATAATTGAGTCTACTCTAGGGATTATTTAAGTGTTTTTGTTCTGAAGCATCGCTTTAAATGTTGTTTTAAGCTTATTTTCATTATTAGTATTTTTAACTTAAGCTTACTTAAACTTACTTTTATTTTTAATTTAAAATATGACTGACAATGTCAATATTTTACTTCTTCTTCATTTCTTTATGTTATGTAACATATCTCTATTTTAGTAAATGCTAGCTGCCACATTTCAAAATTCTAGGTTAACCGGAAGTTCTCTATTAATTTAGATTTCTTTAATATAGTCGAAATACGCGTTTTATGCGATATAAACATAGCGGACATATCTTTTTTTAAGTAAATGTAGAAATATTATTTTTAGGAAATCACCATAGACCTAAATATATGATTAGAATTTTAATTCGATCTCATAAGGGTTCCATTTTTTCTTAAAAGCAAGTAAATTGATGCTTCTAATTTATTTTTATTATATTGGTGCTGGACCCTCTTTGGGTGAGCCTAACTCGCATTTAACCAGTTTTCTGTTGAATTAGACAACAATATTCTTCTCATGAAGTAGTTTTAAAGAACAAGTCATAAGTAACGCCCCTCAAAGTTAACTATACTTTATTGCTTTTGTAATATTTAACCTAATTTTTTGTCTATTCCTTTGCTCCCTTGTAACTGTTAAGTCACTGAGCCGATTTTGATAAATAATACGTATTTGGGTTTTTATTAATAGCGTAAGTGTCACTGTGTACGTTACTTTAGTTTATGCAATCAAATTTTTATTTTATTTATAATTTATTTGTTTTATGTTTTCATTCTGGATAGCAAAATAGGCAGAGATAGCGTACGAGTGGTGTTAAGACTCTCTGCTCTACATTTTTCGCATCGAGACATTGCGTTGTTTTGAAATGAAACTGAAAACCGTGTTTTCTCTTTCTGGAGCGAGGAACTCAAAATAATTCACCCTCGAGTGGTAATCGAACTTACAACGTCACGTTTACAGATAGCCACTGTCTCAATACGCCACAATCACCTCAAATCACTTTATTCCGCCTCTTCGGCATTTATTTATGTTACGTATTATGGAATCATTTAACAAAATCTGAATAACAAAGTTGGTACATAAGTACATTCATATGTTTGTAGCTGATAGCTTTGTGCTACAGCGCGTTTGTGAGACGATGAATGAGCTACCGGAAGTCGATTGAACCGTGAATGGCATTCGATATCTTGATAATTGCAAAATATTTGTCGTATCTACTATTTACTTTTAGTTTAACCTTAGATTCCCCCTGCATATCTTGATGTATACGGGGTACATCGTGACGGTAGAAAGAATATAAAAATCCAATAATAAATTAGTACCTAAGTATACCACACCAGTATCAAAAATTAGAATAATTACAAAAAGATGACACAAAATACCAATGTAGTTAATAGTACTAATAAAGTAGTCTTGATAAACTACAGTATATTTTTAATTTCTCAGCTATATTTCAATCAACCCGACTTCGCAAGACCTTCATCAATATTAAACGGATAGGACAAGACACTTAAGGAATTATAACTAACTATATAAAATAAATGAGGTAAACACTCTTAGTTAATATATTTGTTATATTAAGTACTACAAAGTAAAAACACTTACTGGCAACTCCGCCTGCTTGGAGTACACACTTGTAGTTACTTCTTTATTCTCCGTTTTCCGTAACACAAAATAAAAAGGAACCCTTGTATGATTACATTTCCATCCGCATGTTTACTCGTATATATCTGTATGTCTGTCTATCAAGATTATTTTTTTAAACATGGGGTGGAGGTATCAATTTGAAATTAATATTAAATATATAAAAACATGGAAATTATAAATACAAAAATACATTATAAACGTATATTTTTATTTAGTTTCATACTAAATGAGCGCTGTTAAGTTTTTTAAATTACGTAAGCCAGAAACTGGTACAGACGGAATTCACGGAAGCCAAATACGACTCGCACTTGACCAATATTTTCTTACCAGAGCAAGCCAGCGGGCAGGAGTGGTATATTATTACATTTCAAAAAAATATTTTATATCACTGCCAATTAGTAATAATCACATTAAAATACGTTGCGTAATTTAAAATACTTAAGAGATTTTATTTTATACTGCTATACATATAAAGATAAAGATTTTTCCTCCAAAAAGTAACTTTTAGAACAAGGGAAACCTAGAAATGTCTCATCAGTCACTCACCACGTGGGACTTAAAAGCGGAGTCGTGTAGTCTTTACATTGTTATTAATAGTTTTGTCTTAGCTTGAAACATTTGGAATAAACTAAGCTGTTCTAGCTTTCTTGAATGTAATATGACGGCGTGTCTAGAGATACCTTCTAGGGGAGGCCTAAGTAGTTAACATGGTTATAGATGATGACTCGAAATTTAAATACAATACAAATTGATGTATGCAGTTATGTGTTCATTTACTCTTTTCATTACATTTTACCTGTATCACGCACATAGCGGGGTAGGCAAAAAGAACTTGGGGACTCAGTGTTTCGACACTCTGTTCCCCATTAGGATCATTCCGTTGTCCATATTCCGCCAAATTCTTGAAGCGTGGCAAGTTGAGTGACGGAAAACAACGCTGTGCTTTGCCTCATTATTAGACTAGTGGTAATGCGAGGGGCCAATATTTCATCCCCCGACTGGAATTCAAGCCCACAAAGCACGCTTGTGCCCCTGGGCCATGAAGGAATCATTTTTTCTTCTTAAGCAAGGAATTTGATTTGAAGAAATTGATTTACTAAATCAATTTCTTGATTTACCAAAGTCAATTTAGCAATTTTTTTAATTATCAGTCTTGATATTTTGTTAATTAAAATTCTGGGGTGGATATGGACTTTTAGACAATTTTTCATTGGGCTATAATCGGAAATTCTCTGTGACCGTATCTTAAAATACAGAGGTACATAAAATATAAAAAAGCAATAGGTAATATGTATAAAGGCTAAATTTCAATTATAATTAATAAGAGTTAAAACTTGTTATTTCACATTCAACCTTTGTAAATATAGGGTTTTCCATTAAGGACATAACAATTCAGCTCAATTTAGCTCTCCGCGGCTAGTGGCACCGTCTTGTTGAAATCACATATCGTTGATGTCAAGTCCATTCAATTCTGGCCACCAATAATCTTCCAACATAGCACAATAGCGCTCTCCATTGACGGTAACATGACGGTCGTTTTCATCCACGAAAAAATACGGCCCAATCACACCTCCGGCTTGAAAACAACACCAAACAGTAATTTATTGCAGATGCAACGGTGTCTCAAGAAGCACATGTGGGTTTGTTGCTGACCAATAACGCATATTTTGCTTATTAACAAAGCCGTTGAGCCAGAAGTGAGCTACGGCCGAAAGTTTGAGTAAGCGCTCTTTAAGCTGCGACCACCGACTCAGAATTTCGGTAGTCATTTTTATCACTTTTAAACGTTGCTGGTTCGTGAACTTTACCTTATTATACCTTATACCTCTACTTGTTGACCTTAACTAACGTTTAACATTGATAATTCATTAAAAAAATTAAGGGTGCGTTTATATAGAGATACAAAATTGTTATGTCCCTAATGGAAAATCCTTTATATAATTTTCATCGGGCTACGTCGATCAAGTAAGATAGTTATACTATACGAGTATAACGGAACCGGAAAAACAAAAAATAATAATCTTTGTAGTGAAAATTGAATGTAGTATAACCAATGCGTCACGATAACGTTATTATCACAATAAGCCTTTCCCAAATACGCCTATAAACGAGAAATTCCCATACATTATGTCATCATGGGTGAAAGCGGCGACGTTGATGGATTGGTCGCGACGATATACAAAACGAAAATATCGCTTGAGAGCTTCCGAAGTGAAATGAATGTGAACAAAATATATACATACTTATTTATTTTACCTATATCCTTATGCTATACCCTGTATACAGCATGGTATGCACCTCAGCACCTCTTAAAATTGTGTACACGGGGAACAGAGTGGCTTAACCTTGGGTTCCCCTTGTCCACCCTATTCTATGCATCATACAACGTGAAGCTGATTAAAATATAATTATATAAAGAAAATATTATTACAGAAATTATTTTCATATTTCCAATATAATAAATAAGACATTTAATTTCGCCACTTTCGCCACCAAAAGAAAATATACAAGAAATATAAAAAACTGTTTTTATTTCTGTTACAGATGACGAGCTAGTGTTCAGAGACAGGTGGGGTGGTCTAACTCTCTTCAACGTGAAGAACTTCACTACACGACTGTTAATGAACAATTCCACTTTTGTAAGTAATGTTTTTAAAGATATTTCTCACTGTGCCGAAATCTTTTATTTATATTCATCGCATACACTCTTTAACCTGTAGCCCAAGCACGAATAGCTATCGAAAAGTATTCGAATCGTTGTCGATACCAATTTGTAAAGGATGTTGTTCAATTCCAATTCTGATGTACTTAACCATAGCATGTGTTACTTTGACGTTTGTGTTATTATTCATATTTTAAATACACTTGTCGAGACCGTCGCGACTGACTGTTCTGCCCTCGGGGAATGATTGGTCGACAACGCGTGGCGTTGGGTTCCGCAACTCACACGCAATATCGTCAATGTTGGGCGGAAAGTGGAGCGCGGAGTGCCTTAACACTAAGCTCCCTCTGCCTACCATACTAGATGTGATAATCAACGTAAAGTAAAGAAAAATCTAAAACGTACTTTACATTTAATATTATAACTCGATTTGGCTCTTTCATGTTCAGTTAGGTGCTTATGCAAAGTATTTTTATGCCAAATGGATTTAGAAAGGTTCCAACTTGTCAAATAAAATAATAAAACAGCCAATTTTATGTTCATTGCAAACATCAGAATGTTGAAAACTTTTAGTTAAATTTGAAATGTCGAAAGTATTATTTATTTGTCTCTAAAAGAGATATAATATCTGTATAGTTATTTTCTATTTTTTACTATACTTCACGTTTTTTCTCGCTTGTCACAGAAGGCAAAGAGAAACTAGTGTTAAGACATTCCGTTCCCCTCGCACTGCACAAATTTCGGGACATTGTGTGTTTAGTTGCGTAACTCAACATCATATTATATCTTCTTAGAGTCTTAGAATGGTAATGTTAGTGTCAGGGTAGACATTAACTGGCGGTTAATGTGTAGTTCAATTTTTTGTCCCTGTTAATACGATACAGCGCGGCACTGAGCTTTGCCACTCAACACGGAATGACCCAAAACTTGGATGGAAAATTATTTACAGAGTGTTGACAATAGGTTCCCTTAACTTACCCTACTATATATGAGGTAAAGCGTGAAGTAAAAAAAATTAATTTTCATAACATATTCTTAAAGTATACCCTAAATCCTTCACAAATCACCGTCACAGTGAATTCGACCTCGATGCTTACTCCTGTGTACTCGGGAGACGTAAAAAGCATCGATGTATGGATTTTCAAATGATTACATAAGGGATGTGTGTTACACCGAAGTTTTTACAGTGTTAGTTATAAAACATTTTAGGAAACTCATAAAAATTCTTCGTAGGTGGATTTGAACCCGCGGCTTTTGGAAACCGTCCATGCGCTCTGACCACTAAGCCTACTCACTAAGACTACTTATCTAGTTACGTCGTAATTCTTATATGCCTATTCCCACTCGAGGAATTAAGTACTTATTACTTTATTTTTTTGAAGGAAGCAGAAGTGTTTCAATGGGAATGTAATGTCTTAACACTAGGTTCCCAAGTTCCCTCAGCCTTCTATGTGCAGTAAAGCTAAAAAAAACTTAAATATCATTAGTTCAGCTAACTGAACTTGTGAGAGCAGTGTGAGAGCAGTTCGAACATAACAATAGAAAACATACATACGGTAGTATTGCAATCGCTAAGCCTCGAGTCTCGTTATCGAATACCGTCGACTTGCCTTTTTACTACAATGAGTTCAGTAATGAAATGTTCTTTTCGTCAGATTTGTTCACGTGTGTTACTTGTGCTTTCAGCATATTCTTGTGTTGCATTTCTTTAGCACTATTTTATATGTTGTTTAATAATGCGCGTTTTTAGCTTCTATCCATAAGTGGACTATCTTCCGAACTTCCGGAACATAAAAATATATTTTAGTTGAAATCAGTGGTTCTGGAGATTAGTGCGATCAACCAAATATATAATTCAGTTTTATAATAGTACAGATAGCTACAAATATTATTGTGTTATTAAAAGCTTAGATAATCTGTTCACGTTCAACTGGCGTGGTCTTATATAGCGAGGGTCACAGGTGCCATTCCAATACACTTTTCTCGGTAAAATCCATCTTTTAGAGCTATACTTTAGTATGTGACATACATTTGTTTGATTTTCGTAATCTGCTGTCGCTCCTTTATCACAAATATATGTTAAAAGCTTAATGCTACGGAAGGGTGTAATAGTTTTCAACTAAAAACGAGCTTATAATTGAGATTGTTGTAAGTTCGAGTCCCGCTGAGGGGAATAATTATATTGTGAATTATTTTCATTTAATTGCTTTTGAAATAGATCAATATATGGATATTAGTTAAATAGTCGAGAACGGAGTGTCTATGCCTCGAAAGTCTTTATATACTATATACCACTTACATAAACCTACGTTATATAATATATATACATTTATATATTTTCATTTATGATGTGTACCACACACACACACACAATAGCGTAGGCACATTGAATCTGGGAACTTAATGATAAGACTCTCCGTACCCATTAAGACAATTCCGTTCCGAATTCTAGAAGCATCGCGTGTTGAGAAGCTGTTGGTTCCACGC
>DWGR01003359.1:0-12299 GCA_018247715.1 Heliconius burneyi | reverse complement strand
GTTGGGCGCCGGAGCCCGGCATCACCTAATGCGAAACGCAGTGGCATAAAGCCACTACTTCTTCTTTATTACTATATTAAGATCTGAAGAACCATCTCGTTGTCCTTTCAGATGCCCCCAATACCACCCGGATACCCGGGGGGTTCTCCTCTCCGATCGCGGGCATCAGCACCACCAGCGTGGTGGTGGGCTGGAGACCAGTCACCTCCGCGGAGAAGATCATCACCTGATTCACGAGGATCTAGGGATAGGGATAGACGACATCGACATAAGGATAGGGATCGTGGTATGTTGGATTGTTGATATTATTGAAATGTTTTATTTATTTCTTTGTAAATAAATAAATCAGCTTCACATTTCGTATCCCACACACAGTATGGTAGGCAGAGGGAACCTAGTGTTAAGGCATTCCGTACTCCACTTTCTGCCGAATGGCTCAGCGCATTGCTTTGACACAAGAGCGAAGATATTAAAATATAAACCTAAATATCCCTTTCTCGAGTTCCTCGATGGGATCGACCCCACAACCGTCGCGTTACAGTCACACCCTTGTGCCGCTGCGCCAAGACGACCTCTGTTTGTATAGTTGCCTATAGTAAAGGTGTTAATGTTTGAGTGGGGGTGTTTAATTTCTGTTAGCTTAATTTTGATATGATATTCATCAGATGGTCTATTTCTACTATTATTATTTAGTGTTTTTTTTATTTATTGGTTTTTAGATCATAATTATATTAATGTACAAAATATATATTGTGAATTATTTGCTGTATAACCTAATCATTATGGTGTGGGGTTCTCGCCACAATGTTTCTAAAAACAAATTTATGGTTTACGCTTCTTATTAAATTTTAAGTTATTAATACTTTTTTAAAACCAATAAAACCAAAACTCACCAGTTTGCATCCGCTTGTCAATAAATTTTCCTACAATATATATAAATTTATATTCTATACGTCTTTTTCAGATGATTCAAGATATAAGGAGAAATCTAAGGCCAGCGGTGCACGTTCAGAACACAAGCATAGGAAGCGATGACAGTTTATGTCTCTATAGAAATTGTTCACTATAATTATCCTGTTTTTCCTGAAAATGTTAAATTATTGTATAAATTTACCTGTAGTATGTTAAATCTTAAGTCATTATTTTCTTATTTAATGTGTTTATATTGAAATTTTTATAGATATCCTTTGTTTTTTTTTTATAAATGCTTTGGAATATTTTTGGTATTTTTTTTGTCGACGTTATCGTGTATGGTTCTGGCAATTTGATAGATGTTGTTTATATAATTTTAACTAACAACTAGTCAGCCACAATAGAAGCTAATGCTTATGATTGTTTTACATGGACAATCGAACCCACGACCACATAAGTCATAGTAAATAGTATGAAATATTTTGTTCACTGTGTCTTTATTTAAAATTAGTAGCTTTAATGGTTTTTGTAAATAATTTAAGGGAAAAATCAAACAAAAAAAATTCTTTCCACAAATCATGTTTTCAAGAATATTGATCTATAATGTATACATAACTATGTTTTACATAAACTTTGTCGTTTTAACAATAAAAGGACAAAATTATTAACAGGATGACTAAATATCTAGATGAATGGATGGAAATAGATAAAAACTCTATAGATTATTCAATAATATTTCTACTGTCGAGTGTATTTTAGTCATTCGTATGCTCAAAAAGGTTCGGGCAGGAAGACCAAAGTAAACAATAATATAAATCTTGGCACTAGTAAGGAAAACTTTAGCGTAATTTTTAAATAATTAAAAATTTTTGAGCCATTTCCATTTTGGTACGATTTTTATTTCTTATATTCTTCCTTTTAATGGTTCGTTTAGGCTTGAGGTCATTACTAGTACCTAGATAAAAAAATCTATGTATGTGGAAACAGTATAAATCTTATTATATACATGAGAATATTGCGACTAAGTTTCAAATTCACACAATTTAGAACTACCCACATTTGAAATGATAATTATAAACAACTGTACTAGGACTTTCATAATATAATGAAGATTCTTAGATATTTCTATAATAAATCACACAATATTCTAACTTTATTATATATTTAACTCAGGTTTAGCTATACACAAATAACTTTTACAAAACTTATTTAGCTCTACAGTAAAAAGGTGAACATACTGACAGTTGCAACTTTAGTATATTTAAACTTATTTATAACCAGGAAATGTATTACAAGAACATTCACTAAGTGGTCCACCGTCCAGGTGACGCTCGTACTCTAAACAATACAGTAAACAGCACCTCATTGTGTACGGCCACTCATTTATTTGTCTTGAGAGAGTTCACACAATGTCCATTCAATTCTTACAATAATTCTTGTGAAAAACGGTAGATTTCATTATTTTTGTAGCTTTATTTATATGTATTTCTCTTAAGGATATGGGGCAAAACAATCATTATTTTTACGTATTTTTTGCGATTATTATTTTAATAACAAAGTTTGACAATTTTATTAATGAAAACAGTATGATTATTATTCTGCTTCAGACGGAGGAAATCTAGTGTTAAGACACTCTCTTCCCCACTTTCCCCCAAATTTATAAAGCATTGCATATTGTCTGAACGCCGAAGAAATCAAAATATTATTAAATATATCGTACCCCCGAGTAGCAATCGAACTTACGACCGTTGCGCTATTAAATTATAAAGAAAAAAAATTAAAGTTGCGTTAAATATATAAAAATGGAAAAAGACAACTTTCATAAGGAAATATAAACTTATTATATTTATTTGGTAAAGGGCTCCTTTACTTTCCTGCGTTACTTGTTCTAGGTAACTCAATTACATCAGCTCCGGTGTGACTCTCTGTACAAAACATACACTTATCTTACAACTAGGGGATGTTTAATAAATACATATTAAGATCATAATCATTATTTGCTTCTTCCTAGGTATTTTTCCAGTTGGGGTCTTTGGACGAGAGCCTTCTCTTAGTAAACCTGGAATATGAAAATGTTCATTGGTCAATAAGTTACATTTAACAAAGTAAACATATTAAAATTAGCTTTAATTAAAATAAATAACTGAAATTCTAGTTGAGGTCAGTCGAGGCGCAGGGGCACACGCGTGTGACTGTGAACGCGACAGGTTTTCGTTCGATTCACGCTCCAGAAAATAACATATTTAATATTTTCATTTTTTCCTACTGGTGTCGAGACAAAACACGGCGTTGAGTTCCGCCACTAAACACACAATGTCTCTAGAATATAGATAAATAGCGTGAAGGAAAAAGCATGCAATAGGACGCGATATATTAAAATCCTATTATGGAGGATATGTATATCCTGTATCGAGTGTTCACATAACGTGACAACGAGAGCTTAAGTGGAATGACCTATTTCTAGAAATACATCCAACAAACACGTTAAATAAAAGAAAAAGATATTTTTTTTATATAGGCCAGTCGTGGCGTAGGGGCTCAAAATGTGACTGTAAACGCACCTATCACGTTACAGAACACGTACGGTTTTAGGTTCGATTCCCACTCGACTCGCTTCACTCTGGTTTCGAGGCAAATTGCGGCGTTGAGTTCCGCCACTCTATACGCAACACCTCCAGGCTCAGGCGGAAACGGAGTGGTTTAACACCACGAAAAAAACTGATGTGTCAAAGTTATTTGTACCTTAACGCCGTAAGCCATTTCATAGCCACCCTTGCTTTGCATCTGGTTTTGTATGGAGTGGAGGAGCGACGACGGCATGTCCACGTCCGTTGACCCTGGAAATAAAAAAACATAGCTATTAGATTTATATATTAAATGCATTATTTATAATTATAATTGATCAAATTTGAATCCCCATTGATTTTAAGTTCAATGTTTCGCTGACATTTTTCGCCTTGGTAGTCTCGCAGTTTGTATGTTCATATCAGTGTTGCTAGATTTTATCCCGATGCAAAGCGGGATTTTTTAATATTTTAAATAAAAAAGCGGGATTCTTTCGCGAAAAGCGAGACAAACATTTTTAATAATGAAGATGTAATTTATTATTTATCCATTTGATTAGGTTTTAAATATAGCTTTCAATCGATGTCGCTGTAAAAGCTAATAGGGCTAACAGCATTAACCTGTTTGAAAACAAAATCTAATATTCATTCCTAGATTAATGCGAGTTAATTAAGCAATAAATTATAATTTATTCGTTATTCGATGGTTTTCTTTAAGCATCATTAGATGGAGAAGGTCATTTAGACAATGACTGACATCAATGTTAATAACTGAAATTTATTGCAATAATTAATAAGATTGTTTGAGTCACGCTTTTATTGGGAACAGGGAAAGCCTATATTAGAGATATATATTTTTCATCTTCACGCTGCATCCCGTACGTAGGAAAGGCAAAAGGAGCTTCTCAGCCGCGGTGTTAAAACACTCCGTTCTCTACTTCCCGCCGATTACTGTAGACACTTGTACCGCGTTTTTCCTCGACACCAGAGGGAAAAATATGAAAACATCATTTTAAAAATGATATGATTTAGATCACGTAAAAAAAGTGTTTTTACGGTTTTTCTTTTGTATATACAGCTGGCTTATAAATTTGCAGATAATATATATTTTTTTAACGTCAATATTAGTGAAACTGTTAAATTATTAAAGAAATAATATTATTTGTTTCACTTAGCAGATACAACGTTAGTATAGCCTTATAATCGACCTTGCAAGTCGTTCGACTCTCAGTTAGGAGTCACGACGGCTTTCGGGTCACCTTGTGAGAGCTGTCCTTGATACACTTGCCATTTCTAATCTGTCTTGTGCTCTGCAGCTTTCAAACACTTTAGTACTCGTTTATTTCTTTGTTCAAGTTTTTGCTTAGAAGTTATAATTCATATTAAATAGGTATTTGTAACATTGTTAGTTGATATAGATTTGCTTAATACTTACTAACTTTAAATTAATGTATATATTTGAAGAATTAAGTTTATATATTAATTACACTAATAAATGACGTATAAAAAAGGAAAAGATATTTGAAAAAACAAAAACCTCGACTTCATAAAACTGACTTTTTAGTTAGGAGTCATTATAGTAATGATAACCATGATATACCTTTTTGAAATCCTCGCATTGAGCTCTTGAATTCGATACCCATATTGTGGTATTCGAAAGCAATTTTTTTTATCACTAAGTAAAATGGCGTCCCGCAGCCGCCATGATATATATTTTTTTAATGTCACTAAAACGAATTTAACGATATATTAATTATGTAAATCCATTCAGCGGTTCTGGAGATATGAGGTAATAAATAATAATACAAACATACAAGATACGAGCGAAAAACATAACCTATTCTTAGCAGTCGGGAATTAACGATTTGCATTCATACAAACAGACAACAAACAGCATTATAAATTTAAATTTCAATGAAGTTACACTACTAGGTTTAAATTTGATAGAAAAAACGACAATAATTTCTTGTTTGTTGGAGGATGCTGTGCCGCGGGGGCTGTGGATTCGAATCTCACTTGGGGATTCAAAAAAATACAGTCGAATTGATAACCTCCTTTTCTTACAGAAGTCGGTTAAAAAATATTAAATATTGTCATTTTCCTTGCTCTAGTAACAAACTAGAAATGTGGAGAACTGAGTGTCTTAACACTAGGTTATATGCCGAATATAATCTGAATAACAAAAACTTACAAGAGAAAAAAAATGCGTGAATTTTACGCTCAATGTTCATTAAAAAGAAAATCCACTTAGTAATTACACCACAATTCCATAGAAATATTTATATGCATTATGAATTCATTTGATGAATGAAATAAATACATATATAACTGGTTATTGGGAGAATTGGCCTTTGAAGAATGCCGGCTTTGGTCCATCAGTCGTAAACTATTCCTGTTGTGAATGTCACGGAGACGGACGCCGGAAATGAGTAAATCGTAAAGCCGGATGTTGTGTAGTAAGAGACAAAATATAGATTTTACAATAAAGCAAATTTTAAAAGATAAGTTTCACAATTTTAATGTTACTTAAGTTGTAAATGATGTCTTCTGGTATGCATCCATACGCTGTATCCCGCATATTGCAGGGTACGCAGAGGGAACCTAGTGTTAAGACACTTCGTTCCCCAATTTCTGCCGAATTCTGTAGGCATTGCGTGATGAGTGGCAGAACTCAACGCCAACACCAGAGCAAGGAAATGGAAATGGAAATATAAATTTTAAATAAACATTTCATCGAGTGGAAATTCGAACACACAACCAGTCGGTTTTACAGTCAAACTGCGACACTCCGCCACAACCGGCCTTCTGGTATGCACAACAATTAAATGCTCAAAACGGGATAAAATTTAAATTATTGATTATTCGCTTTTTTCCATATAAGAGAATGTCTAATTTTAAGCCAAATACAAATGGCATATTTTACAAATAGTAAAAGTTAAGAATCTAAGAAACCGATAACACACTTTATTCTATCATTAAGGCGAAATCGCTGCAAATACATTATGAAGACTTAATTAATATTATTATATCCCATATCTCAAGTGTGTTCTGGGTACGGCTAATGGATGAAGAAAATCGCTTTCTACCGCCAGGTTATTTAACTTCTTACTAGAAACACTTAAGCCGATTAGAAATCAATTTTATATAATTTATAATATAACTTCAAGAAGCTTTACTTCAACTTTGATATATTATATATTAAAATTGAGGCCAGTCATGGCGTAGGGGCACTAGTGTGTGATTGTAAAAGCGAGTGGTTGTGGGTTCGATCGCATCTCGAGGAAATTATTTAAATTGATATTTCGCAATAACGTTACTTTGTTTGACTAGCTACCTATTACAGTCCAGAGCTACACACACTTTAATGTGAATCTGTGGTTTGTGTTGAAAACATGTCGATACGTGTATGTTTAAAATTACGGGAATTATTTACCATATTTACGTTTATACATATGTAACGCTCGAATTTATTTAAATAACAACTGAATCATTCTGCTCTACATTCCCATAATTAATAATAAAGGAACCAAAAACAAAATAATGAACAAAATCTATCAGTGTTGATAATGTCTTCAGGCAAACCTTCGAGAAGTAATGTAAAATTTTTAGTTTAAAACATATATTGATTATATTAAAACTGAATTGGGCTCCGCCACTCAACACGGCGAAAAATGGGTAGGCTGGGTTCCCTCTACGTATCCTGCTATGTGCGGGATACAGCGTGAAGCGTATTTTAATATAAACTAAGTATATAACAATTGAACAAAATTGGCGTAATAATTTTGAATGAAATTTCCACATTACATTGTTCGACATAGCTATTTACATTTACTAAAGGTTAGGGTCAAAGACTCTCTCAGCGGTATTAAAACGACCTCAGCTTGAGGTCTCAACAGTTAGCAGTATTACGAGGTAATACCAATTATACTGGATTATTGTTACTGGCTTGTCACAATGTGAACGTGGGACGGCTCCAGCGTGTCATCTTAAGATTTTTTTATCTTATTACAATTGCTTATGACACGCTGCTTCACGCTGTATCCTGCATACAGCTGGGTAGGTGAAACCTAATGGTAAGACCCTCCGATTCCCACTTTGAATACAAATTTATCAAGGTATTGTATCGAATCCACAACCGTGGCGTTTCAGTCACACTCTTCTGCCCCTACGCCACGGCGCAACGTTGATAAGTAAAATAATATTTTCTTGAAATTGTGTTTATTACAATATAAGAAATTTAAATTTAAAACGTAAGTAAATATTTCACTTAATTGAGTAGAGATCGAACCCACAACCGTCGCGTTACACCTGCTGCGCTGCGCCACGACGGCATCGAGAAAAAAAAGATTATCCTATTGCATAATATATACAATAATATTATTTTATAAATAAAGTATATATAAATATCAACAGTTATATTTCGCAAGAGCAAAGTAAAAACACTATGATTAACTTCAGGGCCGCCTCGCCGGAAGTCGTTGTTTGTGTGAAATAAAAAAAAACATAATCATGTCACGATTTCGCTACGATTACGAAGGAGATTTTTTATAATTTTTATTTATGATACTAACGAGCGTCTCTTAATGTTTTGTATTGCTTAAAGTTTATACATTACTTATATTAAAATTTAAAAAATACACTTTACAATTCTCTCTTTTTCGTTTAATTCTCTAGTCTGCTCTCTGTTCTCCGCTTTTCTCTTGAATTCCTGTTATTGAGCGGAACTCAGCTAGGCAGGCACTTTGCTTCAACACGCAATGCCTTCAGAATTCGGCAGAAAGTGAGGAAAGGAGTGTCTCTACACTGGGTTCCCTCTGCCTACCCTCATATATGCGGGATATAGCGTGAAGCTGTTTCCTCCTACTGCTACTAAATTACTAATGAAGATGACACAGATTAATCAATTATCTACACTTGATGTAACCACGTCCAATTATACATAGTTATCCAATACAGTGGCGCATATTTCTTATTATTCTTTAACTTTTTTTGACGTTCAGGCCAGTCGTGGCGCAGGGGTACGTGTGACTCTAAACGCGAAAGATTGTTAGTTCGAGGCCTACGCGACTAATTTTTTATAATATTAAGATTTATTGCCTCTGGCAAGAGCGCGGCGTTAAGTTCCCCCACTCAATGTAATGTCTCCAGAAGTCTGCGGTAAGTGACGATCGGAATATCTTTACACTAGGGTGTCTCTGTAAAAAGCTAAAGCGTTTAAGTGAAGCTACTGTGAATTTTTTAAATTATGTTATTATTAAATGTTATAGGAAAACGAGGTTATATATTATGTAAACTTTTTTAACCCTATATTTAATCTTTATATAGATCCCTGTGGGAAGTAACACACTTGTTAAATGGGTCATATATAATACCACTCTTCTATATATATAAACCGTAAATAAGGATTTGTGTTGGTAAAAGTGGATTAGTTATGAACCTCTTTCTGAAAAATTGAAAAGGAAGTCTGATCTGTAACACGATTGTAACTTGCTGACATTACTCTCTCCCATTTTCTACACTCTCTACTTATTAAGATATTTTTTTAGCTAAAACTGAATTAATTAAAAGAAAATATACACTATTGTATTAGCATTAGCTAAAATAATAATTATGTTATTTTGATTCACACTGTATACTACATTTAACAGGGAAAGGAGACGGAACCTAGTGTTAAAGACACTAGAAGTCAAAGCTAGCAAAGTCAAAATATTTCATTTTATAGAATGGAAATCGAACCAACAGCCTGTCGCTTTTACAATCCTGCGCTTATGCTTTTACTTTAGGACTGGCCTAATGGTTGTTTTTTCTTATATAAAATTGTTTATTTATCTATTCCGCTCGAAGGCCGCAAGCCGAGGTTCGAGTCCCGCAGGGGGCGCCCTTACAGTCGTCGACTTCCTCACAGGCAGCCACTTAGTGCTTGCATTTCTTTAGAGACAGACTACCCTCCCAATCCTCCCTAAGCCAATAGGACTAACAGGATTAACCTCATGTTCGAAAAAAAAAACTTTTTCGAGTACAGACTACATTTTAAACATTTCTATGTCAATATAACGCATTAGGCATATAAAATATTAGTCTAGGAATAACTGTACCACGTCATGTTACATGAAACCATATACGATTTAGAAACATTTCATTAAAAACATTAAATAACTTTATACTACTTAGCTATTTGACGAATTGGGTTAAGTTATATATAATAGAATTATCTATTTAGTTATTATAATTATTACAGATGGTAATGTGGATAATATGAAAGAATAAATCAAAAATCAGCTTCACGCTCTATCCCGCCCACTGCAGGGTAGGCAGAGGGAACCTAGTGGTTAAGACACTCCGTTCGCAACTTTGTGCCGAATTCTGGAGGCATTGCGTGTAGTGGCAGAACTCAACGCCACGCTTTATCTCGACACCAGAGCGAAGAAATGGAAATATAAATTGAAATATATGAATGAATAAAGACAAAGAAACATTAGTTTTAAAAATTAACATTTATTTATAGATATATAATTTATGATCGAAAACGGCATCTTAAGATCGATCTCAGACTTGAGAGCGATTTATTTAGCCTAATACACTGTACAATGTACATTCAAACGTTGTTTTCGAACTATCTTAACATGACCGTGTTCCCGAGATGAGTCACCCGTAGCTTAGTCGCGTCGGCCGGCGAACTTAGTTTATTTTGAACAACATTCAATGTATAGTAACTCCGACGAGATGTGGCTGCTCTGACGTTAAGTTTTTTTGACTTTAGCGCATTTTAAGTTTGGACTAAAATGATCAAAAGTAAGAAATATTGTAAAAACAAATCTTCGCAGCTTTGTACAATTAAGCTATAGTGGCCACGACTCTTTGATCGTGCTACGTACGTACTTCAATAAACTAAATATATACGACAAAAGCAGTTATTTCTATCTCTATTCTAATGTACGGAGCGTAAAGTATTGATCGCGTTGTTTATTGTAGGGGGAAGTCGAGAAATAGTCGAAATTAAACGTATTATTACTACAGTGTGGTTAGATTTGTGAAGTCAAATGTGTTAGATTCACTTGCTTGTTTTGTTTTTTTTTCTCAAGTTACTGTATATATGTAAACTAAAATGTTATTTATATGAAACATAATTAAGTGGTACAAGGGTGTGACGTGACGGTTGTGGGTTCGATCCCCACTCGAGGAAGTGAAATATTTATTTACGTTTATATTTCCATTTTTTCGCTCTGGTGTCGAGGCGAAGTACAGCGTTGAGTTCTGCCACTCAACACGCAATGCCTCTAGAATTCGGCAGAAAATGGGGAACGGAATGTCTTAACACTAGGTTCCCCCTGCCTACCCCGCTATGTGCGGGATACAGCGTGAAGCTAATTTATTTGATTTTCATTTAAAGTTTATTGTCGCTATGTTTATAAATATGTTTACAGTTTTTAGGTTATAATATACTTTAGAGCTGATTCTTCATTTTATTACTCCACACATTTCATCTTTGGACATAAGTAATACCTTAAAAGATTAAAGGAAATACAGATAAAAAGAAAAGATACAATCTAAAATAATCTTTATTGTATTACACGAAATTACTTTTATAAGTTGAAAAACTTAGTTAAATTTGAACATAATTAGTTTTAGAACTCATACAAGATGTAATGGTCCTCTTCCTTTTATGTATTTTGATTATAATATATAAAAAATGTAGGTAGAGTCATCCTTAATTATTATTTTAGTACAATTATTTAATAATATAATAAGCTATACATATTTAAGTAATTATTTTTAATAGCTTCCGCTATGTTCCGTATACAGCAGGATAGGCGAAGGGAACCTAGTGCCAAAACACTCCGTTCCCCATTTTTTACTAAATTTTGGAAACATATCTATATTGGCTCTCAAGGCCAAACTTTGTCTACAACGCTTGCCTATGTATTTCTGCTACGATGCTCTTATAGATATTTCTAATATTTATTCTATTTTTCTCCCCTTATTAAGCATAGAGTATAAAGGAAAATCATTTTAAAATAATTAATATTTTATTATATAATCAAGATATCGTTAATTGTTCCATAAGAAAAAAAAATAGAAATATTATATAAAAAAATATCTCATTTTTTGTGGACAGAGGGATCCTGGAATCTCTTATTAAAATACCTCGCCCCCCACATTCATGATAGCTCTTATTACACGTAGTTTAACAAAATTATTTAAAATTCACTGAAGCCCGACGAGCGTGTTGATGATTACTCACTTTTCGCCATATGTTAAAAGGTCTTATCAATTACGTTTAAAATTTACTTGTACGTGTTCTATTATATTGTAATTTAAAACTAAGCATTTAACATTTTTTATATAACACTATGTTCCCTCTGCCTACCCTGCCGTGAAGCTGTTTTTTTTTATATTACAGGATACTCAAAGGGCACCTAGTGTTAAGACTAAGCTTTCCGCCAATTGCGTGTTGAGTAGTGAAACTCAGAGCTTTTCCTTGTCACCGGAGGGAAAAAATAAAAATGTTTAAGCATTTAATTTTTTTGAATCGGACTCAAACCCACAACCCAGCATTAACAATCACACTTTATGCTTCTATGCCTCGACTAGCCTCGTTGTCGATTCAACAGTTTCCGCTTTAAAAAAATAATGATACAAAGGCTTATCAGTTATTTTTGCATATAATATTTAATTTATTAATTAAAAGATCTAAAAGATAATTAAAATATTCCATAGATAAAGGGGACGTTCGCCGTCGCACGTAAATGCAGTACTGATTGTCTTTATCCACACAATCGGTTAACGGCTGTCTTCGGCGTTTCGGATTTGAAAAGAGTACAA
>DWGR01003358.1:0-12301 GCA_018247715.1 Heliconius burneyi | reverse complement strand
AGCAAGGTAGGCAGACGGAACCTGGGAACCAGGTGTTAAGACACCCCGTTCCCCATTTAGACAATTCCATTCCCCAATTTCCGCCGAATTCCTGAAGCACTGGGTGTTGAGTGGCGAAATTCAACCATCGCGCTTTTGCCTGGTAATATATGAATTGTCATAATTCATTGTAAAATAATGTTCAAATGCTTATAATTTGGACTTCAAGCTTTTTGAGTTTGCTTTTTAAAAGGGATATAAGAATATCCCTTGATGGTAAATAAAATTAGAACATCTATTACTTCACCCTGCTCTGATAAGATGAAATTAAACTAATAATACATCCGTTAAACTATCAATAGGAAACGAAAATTGAAACACAAGAAACATAAGAAGAAATAATATTAGGGGCATCAATCCAAAACAATTTTTAAATTTTTTGTCTGTGTCTGTGCATATATGAATGCCTATCTCAGAAATGGCTTAACCATTTTAAATAGTGTTCACACTATTGTATTGTAGTTAACTTTCTCTATTTGGTAGGTTTTATTTCCATCAGTAGCCCAAGCACGAATAACTATCGAAAAGTATTCGAATCGTTGTCGATACCAATTTGTATAGGATGTTGTTCAATTCCTATCAATTCAATTCCTTTATACATACAGATCATAAATAAAAAAGTTATATCACCATCAAGCAACTAAGTCGCATGAGGGTCGCTAGTATACAATTTATACTCACAAGTAGTATTATCATTAAAATCGTGCACAAAATCCACCCGATGTCCATTATTTAGTACAGATATCTTCTCCACCATGTCACCTATATCCAGCTCCTCGCGTAGGGCATTCACGAACTCATCACTCGAGTCCTCGTCGCCCGTGGCAATCACCTCCACGTCGTGGGACCATTGGAGTGGAAGAACCCGGAAATGGGGTTCCACATGGTTGTTTTCAAGCTGAAATTGTTTTTAATTAAAGTTTTGTTTATGTTTTTATTGTTGTGCTGCAATGGTTTTAGAAGTGATACGCACAAGCGAAATGATATTTCTTTTTAACTTCACGTTGTATGTATCACGCACATAGTTGAGTAAGTAAAGGTTCCCAGGTTCCCAGTTCCCAGGTTCGAACGTAGCGTTAAAACACTCCGCTCTTCATTAATACACTTCCGTTTTTTTTTGTCAAACTTTGGAGACATTGCGTTGATTGGTGGAACTCAACGCAGCGCTTTGCCTCATAATTAAAGCGAGGAAATGAAAGGATTATATATTTCATTCCCCGAGTGGGAATCTAACTCCCAATCGTCGCGTTTATAGTCGTACACATGTGCTCCTGCGTCAAGAGGGCCGCATTATGTAATTACCTATTAAACTTTTTAAACTATGATGATCGTTTAATCTTAATTCAAGTCAAGATAAAGAATTATAAAATTAAGTATTGGTATTCCAAATTAAACAAAACGTAACATATATCTTGAAAAGATGATAACTTAGAGTTGTATATGACGTAATATCATCCTCTCTACTCATCGAAATAACCCTAAATAAAGAATCTTTCAATTCAACTAATAATTATTAATTATTACATTAACCAAACAAACTCTTCAATTTTATATTATTAGTATAGATAGGCTCTTTTTTATATTATTAGCATCAATGCTAGCTAGCTGTAATTGAGATCAATCTCAATATCAAACTAAAACATAAAAATATTTGAAGTATAAACATAAAGTGAATCAAACCCATAACCCTAGTACTACTACAATTCAAAATTAAATGCCATATGTAAAATTCAACTATACATACTAACTTGTCAACAGTAAACCAATTTAATAATAACTCAAAGTTATCTCGGCAGCAATGAGAAATTATTCACATCCCGTTTATGGGATGAGTGGCAAGCAGGAAAATTTAATATACTAAATAAATCAGCTTCATGCTGTAATCGCATACAACAGCAGGGTAGGTAGAGGGAACCTAGTGTTAAGATTCTATTCTGTTCCCTACTTTCCGCCGAATCCTGAGGGCATTGCGTGGATGGCGGAAAACTTTGCCACAGCACCAGAGCAAAGAAATGAAAATATAAATTTAAGCAAATATTTTATTCCTCGAGTGGATATAAAGCCCACAACCAGTTGCATTTACAGTTACACTTTGGGCCCCTGCACCACAACTGGCCTTATTGGTGTTCACCAACTTTTATTTGTATATGAAGTGACCCACCCTATTCGACATATATTTTATAACATCTAAATGACATAAAGCTTCATATATTGTTATGTTTAACCATTGATTATCAAAATGATACATTGCAGATATTACTTAATTAAGCCAATCTTACCACATTGATGTTTTTGTATTATAAACAAGACCATAAAAGCAATGAATGGGATTAATAGACCATTCAAATGCAATAAATGTATTCTGTTAAATATCTATAAAGATGTAATTACATCCAAATAGAATAAGCCTGTGTATTTATTAAGAAGTTAAAAAATCATAGGGAAAAGAATATGTTAACAATAGGTAATTAATACCTACCTTTTTAATATACAATCAATCAATAAATGTATATTAATTAAAATATATATATTATTTGAATAGTTTAGTTTATTTATGTATTCACAAATAATCTTAAAAACCTTGGAGTAACAGTAGTTTGTGTTTTAACAGTAGTTTCTCTCTGCCTGCTCTTGCTTTTTAGAAAGATGCAAAAATAATCATACAAATTTCGAATGATCAATAGCATACCTCTCTTATATCATTAGGAATGACGATAGAGCAGAATCCCTGGTAGCGACGGTTAGTGGTCCGCAGCATGTGCTTGCACAGGACCAAGCCTGTTGAGAATCCCACAATGGCCAGCAGGAAAGCTGTGAGGGACAGACATACCATCCCCCTTGAAGTTCTCTTTGGAAACTCCGCTGCATGAATTTCAATCTTTTCCTAAATTAAATATATAGTATCCTTTTAACGGTTAAAAGCATTTAAAATATTCTCATTGTGTTATAGAATGTGCTCAAATTATATTTCAAGTAGATAAATGGGGAAAAGATAACAAAAATATCAACCATGCACAATTACTGATTGCATATTTACAAAAACAAGTAAAAGCAAAAAACTATTGTTATTTTTATTATCATATTCGAAAGCCAATTTTAGATTCCATGTTAAGTATTTATATATTGTAATGCTTGCACCATTTTTATTTCCATCAATAATAAATCTGCGCAGCTGTAGAACAGCCCAGTAAATTTTGTTGAAAATATTGATTTTATTCCTATACAGATATCTACTGCGTATCATAATTGAAATATAGTAAATACATAAATTGATAAAATTAACAAACAAATAGTTAAATAATACAAAATTTTAAAAGGCGCATATAGTTTAAATATTACTTAAACAAAAATAGTTTTGTTTTAAATAATACTCACCTCATCATTAACGCCTTTCTCGACTAAAGGCGTATTTGTTATCTCTGGCTTTTTTATTATAGCGCTGGGCTTCGTTAAAACCGTCATTGTGAATAATTTTGGTAATATTTTATTATTAAGAGATGAATGCAAGTATAAAATACAAACGCCTGCAGATTGCTGTTTTCCGGTAATTATTTGATCGATCCGTAATCTCGCGCAGTGAATAAGTGTTGACCGTTATACTAATGATTGCCAGTAATAAAAATTATCTTGTTGATCAAAGACTGAATGAGAAAAAAATGAGTTTAATTATTTCCATACTATTAATGAACTACAACAAAGACCATTCATAACGCAGGGGCACAAAATGTGAATCCATAACCGCGACAAGTTGTGGGTTCGATTTCTGCTCGAAGAAATGAAGTATTTATATTTTTACTTCTTCGCTCTGGTGGCGGCTACCAATATTCGGTGGAAAATGGGGTAGGTTGTCTCTGTCTACCCTGCTGTGAACGGCATACAGCGTGAAGCTAATTTTAAGAACAGAGAATGACCTAAAAAATGAAAATTAAATGAGGATAAGAGATAGTCGCTTTAAAAAAATAGTATCTATATTTGGTTTAATTTGTTTCGTAAATATCGAGCAGATTTTTTAACCCTCTATTTTTATATGTTAATACTTTATCGTGATATGCTTCAATTTATGTATTCCATAGCTCTGAATAAGTTTCCCATGTGTTAATAAACCCTATTAAATATTATTTTTCCGTGGTAGTAGTTATATCTACATAATTTTTTTATTGACCACAAGCAACCATTCTTTACTTACACTTACACTAATATCTTATCTATTTTTAATCTGTAGGCAACCATAGACAAAAACTAAAAACAAAAAAGAAACAGCCTTTATCCTATATAGCCTATGTCATTAAAAAAGAAAGAATCCAAGAAGGTGGCAAGAAAACGTACCGTTTCATTGTAGAATATTCTGTGGAGGTTAATGAATCAGCAACGCATATAGTGCCGTTGGTGTTAAAACATGTCCGATTAGTTAATTGCATTATTCTTTTAAACAATTTCATTATTTCATTGTGTATTACGTATAAACGTTTGGCCACCACGACCGCGACAATAAAATGGCGACTGACCAAATGAAACACCGCATGCATGTTTTCAAGAATACAGGCAAAGATGTCGATGTGAGTATATAAATAAAAGCTATTCGTACGCATTTGATGGTATAAAAATGTCGATTTGTTTTGATAATGGGCTTGGATGGTTTATTTTAGGAAATGCGCAGGCGGAGGAACGAAGTGACAGTCGAGCTGAGAAAAAATAAACGGGAAGAAACTCTACAAAAACGACGCAATGTGCCCGTTAGTTATTCTACAGACGAAGATGACGCAGACAGGGCCTTGGCCACAACAGACCTCCAAGAGTTGGTGATGAAGGCCGCTAATGTGGAAAACCCTGAAGATCAACTGTCAGCCGTGCAGCAATGTAGAAAGTTATTATCCTCAGATAAGAATCCGCCAATAGATGACTTGATAAAGACTGGAATACTACCTATACTCGTTCAGTGCCTTTCAAGGGCGGACAACCCAACGTTACAATTCGAGGCAGCATGGGCCCTCACAAATATAGCATCAGGAACATCCGCACAGACTAACAAAGTGGTTCACGCGGGAGCTGTGCCACTGTTCCTCTCATTGCTCATGTCGCCACATGAGAATGTTTGCGAGCAAGCAGTGTGGGCCCTTGGTAACATAATTGGAGATGGTCCTGTATTGCGAGACTTTGTGGTAGAACTAGGGGTTGTGAAGCCACTGTTGAGTTTCATAAAACCAGAAATTCCCATCCCGTTCCTCCGTAACGTAACATGGGTGATTGTTAACCTCTGTAGAAGTAAGGACCCACCACCACCCGTCAAGACTATTAAGGAAATTTTACCAGCGCTTAATGTTCTCATTACACACACAGACACTAATGTAAGTATATTTACTAATTACAATTAATCTTTAAATCTATATTATGGATTTATGATTAATATTTGATATAATTTGGTAATTATAGACACAATATAGTTTTATATTCTGTTTTATATCAGAAATTAAGTATTATCCTGTAGATTATTTAAAACATACTATTTTGAGGCCATTGTTGTATAGTAGAACAGCATCTGACCATATTGTGGTTTCATTCAATCCTGCAAATGATGTTCTGGTAGAATTTACAATAAATGAAAATTATCAGGTATTTTTTTCTACTCCTTAGAAAAAATAAGAAGCTGCTTTTTAATATATATTTTGTTCATAGTATATACTGTATTTATTCTATATATTTAGCAATTAGTGGGGTAGCCAGCAGGAACCAGACCAGATTTTTAAAGATGACAAAAAAAAACTGGTTTTGCATTTGTGTATATACTTTATAAAGTACTATTTATTGCCAAAGACTGGCCTTTGTATGAAGCAATGAATCCCTTAGGACACTATTGTAATAAAATACTCTAAGGGCTTATGGCTGTCTGTAAATATATTTAAAGAAAAAATATGAGCTAGACATTTTATTAAAGCAATTAGAGATCTAATTTTAGTATTTCTTTAATGGTGGGTGTCGTTTTTCAATCTGTTCTTGTCTTAATTAAACTCTTGAATAACATTGTTTTTCATTTGAGATTTTGCTTAGTTAGGCATTTATATTCTAATTTTTCTTTTGTGTTGAACAGGCAATATACAATATTAGGTTCCTTCTCCTTTAAGGTTGAAATAGAAAACTGAGGTGATATTATACGTTATCAAGTTTAGATTACCTTTTTTTTTAAGTATAGGAAGTTTATGAAAATAAATTAAGACATGTTCTGTATATTCTGTGTATTCTGTATATGTTTTCTAAATCATCTTTTATTAATTTATAATTATTTAATTGTTTTTATATTATTAATTTCAGATATTAGTAGACACAGTTTGGGCAATCAGCTATCTGACAGACGGTGGCAATGAACAAATACAAATGGTCATAGACTCTGGTATTGTGCCTAAATTGATACCGCTACTGTCACACAAAGAGGTAACTTTCTTAATATTTGTTGATTTTATTAGCTTCACGCTATAACCCGCACTTAGCAGCGTAGGCAGAGGAATCTGGGAACCTAGTGTGAACACATTACATTCTCATTAAAAAGACACTTCCTGCTGAATCATAGAGGTTTTGCATGCTGAGTGGCAGAACTCAACACTACGATTTGAATGATAGCTTACAATGAGAATATTAATTATTTATTTTACTTGAGTAGAAATCGAACCCACTACATTCCGCGTTTATAATCACATGTTTATACTACTGTGCCACAACTGGCTTCAATCTATTATTATAATTAATATTTGTATTTCTTTAGGTGAAAACGCAAACGGCAGCGTTGCGCGCCGTAGGCAACATAGTGACGGGCACGGACGAGCAGACGCAGGTGGTGCTCAACTGCGACGCCCTCTCACACTTCCCCTCGCTGCTGTCTCACCCCGTACGTACTTGTTCATACACATGTTATATACTAAAATCATCAGCTTCATGCTGTATTCCGCACACAGCAGGAACCTTGTATTTAAACACCCCGTTCCCGACTTTCCATCGAGTTCTAGAATCATTGCATGTTGAGTGACGGAACTCAACGTCTCGCTTTACCTCGACACCAGTGCAAAGAGATGAAAATATGAATTCAAATCAATATTTCCATTTCTCGAGTGGGAATCAAACCCAACACCAGCAGATTTTGCAGCACACTTTGTGCCCCTGCGTCATGGCTGGCTTAATATGATAAATTCACAAATATATAAATAACTTCACAGTTGTAACTGAACTGTAATCATTAAAATTCAACTATATGTTTGTTGCACTTTAGTTTTCATGTTATTGAATAATAAAATAAAAATTTTAATCTTTAAATTAAATGGAAAAAATATAAATTGAAGTTAACTTTGATTTTGTATATACATATAATAATGTTATAAATAAATGTTGTTAGAATGTAAACGATTACATATTACGAAATTAAAGCAATCGAGGCAATTTATTACACAGGTAAATTTCATGTACAAAATGTTTTATTGAATTGAATTTAGCTATTAATGTATGGATAATGTCAATAATGATAATGTTACTAGATCAGGAAATTAATTTAGATAAGAAAATAAATAATTGTGTACTACAAGCGGGCGAAGCCGCAAGCGGGTCTCTAAATCCCGCACGCAGCAGGGTAGTCAGTGGGAGCGTAATGTTAAGACACTCCATCTTTCACGTTCTGTCGAATTCTGGAGGCATTGCGTTTTAAGTGACGCCGCGCTTTGCCTCGACACCAGAGCCAAGAGATGAAAATATAAATGTAAATAAATATTTCATTTCCTCGAGTGGGGCTTAAACCCACAACCGATGCATTACAGTCACACTGTTGTGCCGCTGTAGGAGAATATTATTTATTTCCCTTAACTTACGCATTCTTTATTTCGCATATAGCTAAAATGAAAGAGTTAGATACTCAGTTGTCAGCCGCAATAAAAAAAAATTATAAGTAACAAGTGGTGGAGCTCAATGCCACATCTTGTCCTACCAGAGTGTCGAAATGTAAATAATTTACTAAAGATAAGATAAGATCCACAATACCAGTGATTCAAGTCAAACTCAGCTTCACTATGACATAAAGATCTCATTCGGCAATATTTTTTTAACTTCACTCAGTATTCCGCACGTAACAGTAGCCTCGACGGCTATTTAATTTTATATATAAATCCAAACATTTATATTTTTGTACAAAAATTAATTAATTTTGTGTATAACAAGTACAATATTAATTGTAAATTTATTATTATTGAATTTATCGTATACAGAAAGAGAAAATCTGCAAAGAAGCCGTGTGGTTCTTATCAAACATAACAGCGGGCAACAAGCAACAAGTCCAAGCGGTCATCGAAGCTGGACTCTTACCCAAAATAGTAGAGAACCTCAGCAAAGGAGAGTTCCAGACGCAGAAAGAGGCGGCCTGGGCGGTCTCCAACCTGAGCATCAGCGGCACTCCCGAACAGGTGGCGGCGCTGATACAGTGCGGTGTTATACCACCGTTCTGCAATCTGCTGGCTTGCAAGGATACGCAGGTTCTCAATGTGAGTATAATGGTGTTTAAATATGTTTTTTACTTTGTACTTATAAAATCTGCTCTCAATACTGAGATCGATCATAAGAGTGATCTGTCGCTATCATCCATAATTTATTATCCATGAATTTAAACCGGCATCACAATATTGCTCTCTAGATAGATCTCAGAGATGAGTGGTTTATATATACATGCCTTAGATACTACGAATATTCTAGAGAGATATTCTTAGAATAAGTGTCGTTACTAATTTTAGGTTATGCCATTACCACTGATATGTTTATTAATTAATATTTTTTATTCCTAATGATTAGATTGTAAAAAAATGTTATTTTATGATTTTACACATAACAATGATTGCTTATTGCAACTTGCTTATTAATAGGTTACTTAGATTTATATTATATTGTTTTTCCTTTTTATCTATCCCAATTTAAGTATAATTTTCAGGCGTTAATAACACATTCCTCACAATAGTAACATCTAAATATATATTCCTGTCCACTAATGTTGGTTAATGATGATGTAATGGCAGGTGGTGCTTGATGGGCTAAGCAACATGCTGAAGATGGCGGGCGAGAACTCGGAGCAGATCGCCAACATGATCGAGGAGTGCGGCGGCATCGACAAGATCGAGGAGCTGCAGGGGCACGAGAAGGTCGAGATATACAAGATGGCCTACGACATCATCGAGCAGTACTTCGCTGCCGAGGAGGAGGATGTTACGCTGGTGCCTGCCGCTGCCGAACAGGGCTTCACCTTCGAGCCCGCGCCCGCACATCACGATGCCTTCCGGTTCTGAGACACGACACATCCCGAAATTTGCGAAAACCCCCCAAAACATCCCGAAATACCCTATTTTGCCCGAAACCCCCTATTTTACCCGAAACCTACATCGACATTCACCGATGTGTCGAAATCCCCTGAAACCTGCAAACATTTCCCGACACATCCCGACATGTTCCGAAACCTCCCGAAAGTTACTGACAGACAATGGACGTAGGACGAGGAAAGCTTTAAATTTAAGTGCCGCGTACAAGAGTGTACACTGCTTATAAAATAACATAGTATTTATGTTTCCATCAACATGGGAGTTGAGTTGTGACATTGAGCCCTTTGTAAACTATATATATATTTGAGTATATTAAATAAAATCTGTCCATTATTACCCGCTATTTCATTTTTTTAAATTCGTAATTTTTTCTTTATATACATATATATAAATCTCTATGTCACGTTTATTGTTCATGTATAAATTATATCATAGATAACGTAGTGTTTTACTTTACTTTCTAATAAAACATATTTTTTTCTTAGTGAATAAAGCGTTTTTTATATTTATTTTTGGTTTTCTTTGTCATTAGTTGAGTGAGTCTTGATAGTAAGTGGCAACATTCAAACTGTTAATAAGTTAACTAAAATTCTAGTTAATAAAAAAGTATTTTTTTATTAAGTAGAATTTAATAATAAAATACTTTTTTTCAGACATAGTTAATAACAAAAGTATTTGAATAATAATTTATATTTGCTAAATTTATCTATATAGAAAATGTTCTATCATTTTCTATCTCTTAAATTATAATAAGTTTCTATCTTAAGTCAAGAGAACCTTAATTCAATTGAAGTATGAAAGTACAACCATCACCGAACATTAAGACCACAAGATAAACTGAAATTTATCAATAAATAATGTTTCTTAAAAAAATAACTTTGTAATTTATACATTTTATTAAAGTAGATTCTAGTAAACTAAATACTCTGACAGTAAACTATTCTGTTTTAAAAATCAGAAAAAGAAAAATATATTTAAGAATGTGTAAGATTCTTACATATTTCATTTAATGTGATCATCATAGACGAAGATTGACATAGTATTACTTTACATACTACTATTCAACAATAATTGGTAGTTTATTAGACTACTTACGTCATATTAATACAATCTTCATAATAAAACATTGAACTTCTATTTAACTAGTTCAAAACTATCTTTTGCTATCCTCCTGCTATTGCATGCGTAGCACTTAGGTGGAGTTGCAAGTGGTGGCAGCACCGGGACTCTCTCACGGCGCTCTGACAGCCGACGTCGGAGACTCTCAAAGTCGTAGAACTGACCCACCTTTTGGTGAAAACTGCCGATCAAAGAAGAAACTTAGCCTTACATGGATTCATTGTGGATGCTGGTGTAACTGAAGGAGGAGTCCTCCGGTTTCCATATAAACTTAAAATAATCTTAACAATAAGTAAACTATATTACTAATTTTACTAAATATAAATAATCAGCTTCACGCTTTATCCCGCACACGGCAGGTGGAACATAGTGTTAAGACACTCCGTTCCCCAAAATATACATTAAGAATACAAAAAAATGGTATTGATATGCCTAAATTTGTAAAATCAGATCTATGTGTTTATTGCAGGTTCAAGTTTATCAACCGCACTTAACATGAAATCAAAAATCACAATCTTATATTGCAATTCACTTAGAAATCAAACCAATCTTGTATTTCAACTTACTTAGGCAAAGGTTTCTCCCAATGGTTATCAAGTCTATTAACCTTCATGATCGCATTCAGTCGCTGTAAAAGACTAAAGTTGTCTTTCGCAACGCGCTCCTTGCGGTCGGTCTCGCGCTGCCACTTCTTCAGCTTGAGAGCAACGTGCGGTCGTGGCGGCGGAGCGCGGTCGTCGATGGCTGGGAGCGCCGATTTTACCTGTTTATTATACTTACTTAATATTTTTAACGCTGTATCCTGCCTATAAGGGTATACAGGGTAAGCAGAAGCAACCTAGTGTTAAGACACTTAGTCCGCCATTGGTCGACGGTCGAGACATCGCGTGTTGAGTGGCGAAACTCAATCCCCCGCTTTGCTTTGTTATCAGAGCGAAAATATTAAATATTTCCGCTCTGGTAATAAAGGAAAGAAATGTGAAAATATTAAATATTTCATTTTCCTGGGTGGGAAATAATCTAATTTGTCGTTGGGATCAGTCTAATTTAACGAGCGTCCGGGGCACCTGAAAATAAGTGGTCACCGCCGCTCACGACCCCGTGCAACAACAGAGGAGCTACCGGTGCGTTGCCGGCTTTTAAGGTGGAGATAGACGCTCTGTTTGAAGGTAGCCATGTCATATCGACCTGGAAACACTGCTGCGGGTAGGCCATTCCACAGTTACGTGGCGCGTGTAAGGAAATTCCTACGAAACCGAACAGTATTGGAGTGCCACGTATCCAGGTGGTGTGGATGATATTTAAGTTTGTGATGTACTGTGCGGTTAGAAAATTCGACGGCAGGTAACAGGTCAAACAGTTCTTCAGAACGCTCCCCATGATAAATGCGAAAGAGAACGCACAGCGAGGAGACGTCTCTACGCAAAGCCAAAGTGTCAAGCCATTCACAGCTCATTGGATCCCTAATGATTCAAACGGCTCTTGGTTGAATGCGATCAAATGGGTCAATGTTTAGCATAGGTGAAATCCCAGTCCGCTCGACGGCCGCAAGCCGAGGTTCGAGTCCCGCAGGGGGCGCCCTTGCAGTTGTCGACTTCCTCACAAGCAGCCACTGTGCTTGCATTTTTTCAGGGACAGAGTACCCTCTTCCCTACCCAACCGGTGTCGCTTTTAAAGCCAATAGGGTTAACAGCATTAACCTCATGTTCGTAAAAAAAATAGGAATTGAACCCATAACTGTACATATTTGTAGTTCAAAGAATATTACAAAATTGAAAAACTTTGATTGAGCATTATAATGAAACAATTGT
>DWGR01003357.1:0-12304 GCA_018247715.1 Heliconius burneyi | reverse complement strand
ATATGGATGCACTATATGTTCCAAAGACTGCCTGAAATAACATATATGTCAGCAATCAGCTCCTATAGTAATTTCACCGTCATGGCCTAGAGGGGCAAACTTTAATCGAACACATGATAGATACGAGATAGATTTTTTTTGAAAAGACAAGACCAACGAGCGTACTGGTCACCTGATGGTATGTGATCCGCGCTAACATTCTGTGTAATACCAGAGGAAGTACAGGCGCGGTCGGCCTTTAAGATGGAGATAGACGCGTTTTTCGAAGGTACCCAAGTCCTATCAACCTGAAAACACTCTTCCCAAGACCATTCCACGGTGGTGTGGCTATTCAAGGGAATATCATACTTAAATTACTTTCATATCCTCGTAGTTGAGTCGTCAGGGTCTCGTAGTTGAGTCGTCAGGGTCGCGTAGCTGAGGTCTGCTATTCAACACGTTAAACCTTTATAATATGTATGTGGGTGTGTCTTAACTCTTAATTAATCTTAATCATTTCATTTTTACCATCTTTGTTGCTGTATTAAAATAACAGTTATTACATGAGACCAGTTTTGGAGCAGGGGCACGAGCGGCCAACTATAAACGCTTCGGGTTGTGGGTTCGGTTCCAAATTGAGGAAACGAAATATTTACAGATTCTTCGCTATAATTTCGAAGCACAGCACGGCTGCAAGTTCTGTTCTGCTATGTGCGGGATACAGCGTGAAGCTGAATAAGGTAATAAAATAATTTTAAAAAAGTTGTTAAGTTTTACCTTATTTATTTTATTGTTTCACAATAAATCTCGAGAACAATTTGATTTAGCTTGGTATTTCGCTTCGCCTACAAGTAATTAGAAGTATTGATGAATGTACGAATGATGCCTTTAGAAAATAAAAATGTATTTTTGAGGCCGTCGTGGCGTAGCGGCACAAACGTTGTACCTGTGACTGTAAACGTGACGGTCGTGGTTTCGATTCTCACTCGGGGCAATGAATTATTACTTGAAATTTTTTTGTATTTGTTCGCTCGCTCGCTGATATCAAGTGGGGATCAACGTGTCTTAACACTAGGTTCCCCTTGACTTACTGTGTGCGGAATACAGCGTGAAGCGAAGCGATTCGGTGTTGAATGCAATTAACTATTTTGTTTTTCTCATTGTGGTAAAGAAACAAAGCCCAACGTAGAGTTACATCACTCAGCAATTAATGTCTTGTCACTATATTCCCTCTGCCTCAGCATACAGCATGAAGCTTTGTATTTATTTCTTAAATATTCACTGAAATTATAATTAAATACTTTGTCATTTAGTTTTAGGTATACCATACCAAAATAATATAATATGTTTTAATTTTAATTTCATATAAAATCTTCTATAGATGATAGCATTTTTTGTAACATCTATTCGTCTTCTGTTATGTGGGATTTTTTTTTAAAATATCTTTTGTCTTTAAACGTAATAAGTATTTTTATAAAAAAAGAAACAAACAACCTTATATTTGAAAAAATATATTTTATTAATAAGAAATACTAAAATACCATTTGTTTTTAAACTACAATACCACTACCACCAGTGGCTCTCGTATTTAGCGTCATACACGCCGTGTTTACAGTTAAACATGTCCTAAATTCCTGCAATGACGTCAATAGAGCAATAATAAAAATAAATTAAAAACATTATAACAAAAGTAACAAAATTTTAAATGTTTGTCGGAAAAATAGAACTGAATTACGGACAAAGACATAAGAAACAGCTAGTTTTAGTTAGACATTAACTAAAGTTTTTACCATACCTAAAAATTTATTATTTTTTGAGGCCGTCGTGGCGCAGGAGTACAAGGGCGTGACTGCTTACGCGATGGTTGTGGGTTTGATTCGACCCCATTCTGGAAAATCAATCATTGTTTATTAATATTTTCATTTCCCGCTCTGGCACTAACACAAAGCCCGGAGTTGATTCGCAACTCAACACGCAAATCTAATGCCAGTGGTATATATAAAAGTAGAAGAAAATCAACTTCACGCTGTATCCCGCTTATAGCAGAATAGGCAGAAGATTCCTAGTATTTCTAGGCATTCCGTTTCCTACATTTCATATATAAAAGAATTTGATAAAATTATACATAAAAGTTTTATTCACAATAAGAGTTAAAATTTCATAATGTACTTATAGAAAATAAGTTGACAAACCATCCAAGTATAACTAAAATTAATTCACGCATCAATTGTTTATAAAAAAAAATGTAAATTTTATAATTTCTCCACCATAAAGGCCGGCAACGCACCTGTAGCTCCTCAGGTGTTGCACGGGGTCGTTGGGCGGCGGTGATCACTTACCTTCAGGTGACCCGAACGCTCGTTTGCCTTGTCCTTTTACCATAAAAAAAAAAAAAAATGACATCAAAAAAAATCATGATGATAAAAAAAAAACAAAAGAACGTTATAAATCATTAGTTCCCCTCTGATAGCTTATGTTGATGATCAATTCGTGTCAGCCTACAGCCTAAGTTAATACTTTATTTACTATTCTTTTTTAAAAAACTTGTAAATAAAATAAAAGCACAATTGTTTTTCACAAAATAAAAGATAATATTTAATTAATAATAAAAAAATAAGTAAAAAAAATTAACAATTGAATTCAAACATTTAAGTCGATTTAAATTTTTTTTATTAATTTTTTTTTATTATAATTCGTGTTTATAGAATATGCAAAATGTGCTTACAGATAACGAATAGATTATATCATACCGTTATACAATAACAAAATTAATCTTCAAAAATATATTTCTAATTTCACGCTGTATCCCGCGCGCAGTTATCCGTTTTTCCGTTTAGAAAAGCTGAAATTTTGAGGATTAATAATCTAATATATAGTTAAGACAGTACTTACTTGAAAGTAGAGTAGTTTTAGAGGTAGCGCCATTTAAAGGTACATGTTAATGTAGAAATGCTCGTATTTTTATATGTTTTAAGGATAATATTTACATTATTCTTCAAAAATATGGTCTGGAGGCCCTGGGATCTTGGCCTGACCAAACCAACAACCAACAACCTGACCAAATTACAATATTATAATAATATTATTCGATTCGTCATTAAAGAACTAGCTAAGCTTTGCTATATACATGTATTGAAATCATCAATCTTCTATTACATACAAACTCTTTCTTACTCATGTCTCAAATAGGTAGTCACGTTTCATCACAAAATGTAATACCAGGATAGCAGAAACACGTTGGAGCTTCTCTCTTATGCAGTACACGTAACTACTCTATCTTCCTCTGATACAGGCTAAAAGTCTGTTTTCATCTCTACTAAAACAAACATATGGTGTACTCGCTTTTGCATCTGAATTTCTGGTTTGTAGGAAATAATGCACAATATTCTTCATATATATACTACAAATATTGTGACTGCATCCCCCTGAGGCCAATTGTGATGCAGTGGCACAAAGTGTAACTGTAAACGCGACTGGTTGTGGGTTCGATTACCACTCAACGAAAATAAATATTTATTTATATTTATATTTCCATTTGTTCGCTCTGGTGTCGAGGCAAAAGCGCGGCGCAGAGCTACGCCATTCAATACACAATACCTACAGAACTCAGCGGAAAGTGGGGAACGAAGTGTCTTAACACTAAATTCCCTCTGCTTTATCCTATTGTGTACGGAATACAGCGTGAAGCTGATTTGATTTGATTTGCATCCCTCTGCTCTAACCCAATAGGGCAGTAGTTTATGCCATTTAAACTTTAGTAGTTTAACTTTAAACTAGGTGAAACTAAATTTTATACACGAATAAATTTTATATTTAATAATAAGATTTTGGTGTAGTAGCCATCGTAGTGTCATCGTATCTAGTACTGGAGTACTAGATTAGTTATTTGTAATATATATAAGATCAATTTCCATTTGGCAAACTTCTCATGAATTATGGTAGAAGTATTGCATGTTGAGTGGCGGAACTCAACGCTGTTTCGTACCTCGGAAGGTAAAAACGAAACCCGTATAGAAACACTTTGTTCTCCATCTTCATCGTCATCGACCAAAGAGCACAGATTCCTCCTATATGCTTATAATATCCTGGTCACTCATGTTTTGGTTTAAACGTGACTCAAATAAAAGTTAATATTAGGATTTGCACGCATGTATTCGTTATATTAAGAATTAATACGTGTTATGCTTCTCAAATAGATTGATAGAGATTCACGCTGTATCCCGCTGACAGCAGGATAGTCAGAGGATAGTAATGTAAAGATAGTCAGTTCCTCACTTTCCGCATTTTGGAAGCATTGCGTGGTACGTGGCAGAACACAATACTGCGCTTTGCCTTGGAACTTGAGCGGAGAAATGAAATGAAGCTCTCTCGTAGAGAAATGAATGTATTCCCTCGAATGGAATTTGATGCTGGGACCATCGTGTTATCAATGAATCGTCCACTGCACTATAACAGCCCGATTTTTTTTATTGTTTTTTCATATATTATGACGCTCAACGTGGGGCAAGATATATCTTGCAGCGCCTGTGTAATAAAAACTACAAAATGTATCTATAATAATCTTATATAGAACTTTTAAAGCTCTGAGGAGGACGTCTCTTATTTTGTATTCTTGTATTAAATTCTGTATAAAATAAATCATATAAGCGGCCACTTGAGGGATTGAAATATTTTATATTTTCATTTTCCTCGCTCTGGTATACAGGCAATGCGTGGCGTTGAGTTCCGCCAATCAACACGTAATTACTCGAGAGTTCTGCAGCAAGTGGGAAGTATTTATGGGAGCGCAGTACCTTAATACTAGGATCCAAGGTTCCCTCTACCTACCCTGCCATATGCGGTAGCAGCGTGCGTAAGCAAATGCATTTTTAGTCGTTCAAGAGACTAGCATACCGCGTGAAGGATGAAAATGCACTAAACTGGGGTGCAACGTCGAAAAGAGACAGGTACACAGGATAGTGAAAAAAATAGTTCAGTTAATAAGTGTTCTACAAAATCTCTTACATACTTATGGTAGCCTGATCACCAATGTTTTCGAGAAAACGTGACTCTAGCTCGCTGTAGCCATAATGGAAGAATTATTTATAATGTATATACAATTTTTAAAATGTTATTGAATACCTACGAGACCTCGTATTCGGCAGAAAGAGGGGAACGAGAGGGGAGACACTCGTCTTAACACTAGGTTCAATCTGCCTACCCTGCCGTGTGCAGGTTGCAGCGTGAACTGATTTAATTTATTTTATTATTTTATATTTATAATTCTATTCCAGTACGTACCACATTTAATTTTGTCATACTACTCATAACTGTAAAAAAAACTAACAAGTAAAGCCTATCAGAAGTTCATAAAATTTAATAATTAATGTTCAAGAACAATTTGATCTTTATCTTTCTCTTTCTCCTTTTATATATAATTTTTACATAAGAGAATGATGAAAACTATATTAATCAAACTTTTCTAAAAGTAACAAACAAGACACTCTCAAACTAAGTGTTTTCTTTGTAAACAAAAGATCCTATATACATCAAAAAGTGCCAAGCAATTATAAGGAGTATCTAAAGACATTTTCTTGCGCCTCAACGTTTATCCTTGAAGAGATATATTTGTGTAAAGGCTTTTATTTTTAATTTAATACTGCAAATTTCCGTTAGTAAAATTTTTGGCGTGGGCACAAGACTATTTTGGGCATGGCCCACCCCTATTCAAATCATACGTGCAACACACCCCCACACACCAATACAAGGGAGACGAATAGTATGTGTGTGTGTGTGTGTGTCAGATTAATATGAAGATTGAAAATGACCATCTCCAATGCAGTGCTAATATCCTAGTACCTCTTGTTTTGCGAAAACGTGATTCGGTAGTAATAGTATTTTACGTTATGGATGGGAGGATGCACTCACTATTTCTTATTATATATTTGTTGAGTTTGAACACTGTATCCTGCTCATATCTGGGTAGGCAGAGGGAACCTTCCCAGGTCGGCAACAAGATATAAGCTCGGTGTTGAGTTCCGCCATTCACTGCAATAACACGCAACACGCAATTCCTCCAAAATTAGGCTGAAAGTGGGGACTGGAGTGTCTTAACACTAGGCTCCTAGGTTCCCCCAGCCTACCCTAATATGAACGAGGTAAATAAAAAAATACCTCTATTTTTTAAACTGTCTCTCCTTAACTAACCGAAATGATTCTTACAAGTGCTGCCTTCAAAGTATGTTTCAAAAATTAATTAATGATATTTACAGATACGCCGACATTTAATATTTAAATAAAAAAATGATTACTAGGTTACCTCTGCCTACCCTGCTGTGTGCGGGATACAGCGTGAAGCTGATTTAATTTTTAATTTTATTTATAAAGAAACGATAAAAACAAGTTTCTTAAAATCACAACTATCATGCCATAATGTCTATTTTCTCAACTTCACGCTGTATCCTACAGATAACTGGGTACCCTGGGTGGGCATAGGGAACTATAACCTAATGTACTTCCGTTACCCACTTTCCACCAAATTCTGGAAGCATTCTGTGTTGAGTGGTGGAACTGAAAGCCGCACTTTGTTTCGACACCAGAGCGAAAAAGGATAATATTAATTAAATTTCATTTCCTCGAAAGGGAATCGAACCCACAGCCTGTTGCGTTGATATTCACACTTGGTGCCTCTGCACCAAAACTTGCCTATACATAACTAACTGTCAACATTTTAAAGGTCACGTTTAACCCAAAACATTCAGAACCAGGCTCTCAGAAATGCGTAGAAGGTTAATCTGTACACTGCTCTACTTTTTAACATATTATGTCTACCTCACTTCAACGCAGCCTGAAGTTTTTAACCCCATACATGTACAATACAAATATTTGTCTCTTCTGTATATATATTAAGCAGCTAGCGACTTCCACGCGACTTCGCCCGCGTAGTATTACGTTCTGCCTCGACCAGATTAAAAAAAATATAAAAATAATAATAAAAGTTTCAGCTTCACGCTGTATCCCGCACACTACAGCGTAGGCAGAGGGAACCTAGTGTTAAATATTTTTGATAAATTTAAAGTGTTATTTATTCCACACTTAGGAAAGTGTTAACCTTAGTGTTATGTTCTGTTCCCCATTTTCCGCCGAATTCTGGAGGCATTGCGTGTTGAATGTATTGAGTAACTAAACGCCGCGCTTTACCTCGCCCTTTACCTCGACACAAGAGGGAAGAAATGAAAATATAAATTCAATTTAATACTTCTCTTCCTCGAGGGGGGATTGAACTTACGACCAGTCGCCACAGCTGGCCAGCGTCATGTGCAAAGATAATCTGATCCCTAAGAAAGAGACCAACCAACAGGTTGACGCTTAACCCAAAACATGAACTACTAGGCTAACAGAAGCGCATAGAAGATAGCATAGAGAACTTGCACCACACGCTCCTCCCCTTAATTAAGGGTAAATTTAACTCTGCAATTTTCAAACTCTCTAAAACATAGTTGATTCACTTTCTCACGTTAAAAGCAACCTGCGATTTAGAGAGACCACTCTAGTTCTAGAAGTCTATGCTTCTATCATATGTATGAGCGAAAAGAAGAATAAACAGTGATCTACCAAAATAGTTTGAAATTGTGTATGTTTGTACATAATATATGAAAAATATGTTACCTATTATTATTTTTGCCAGCTTCTGGTGATACTTGCGTGGCCAGAAACTCCTACCTGATGGGAGTATTCTAAATGTGCCACCACAATAATTGATGACAAATATAAAAAAAAATTATGCTAAGGAGGAGAATGAGGCTCTCGAGTACAAAGGCAGGCAGGTCTGTAAGTATCACGGTTGTGGATTCGATTCCCATTTGGTTTTTTTTTAAAAAAATATTTTCACTCACTTTAGTATTGTTAGACGCCACCGCGCTTTTCCTCGATGATTTCTTGCAATCAACGTACTTAGTAGGGAATAAAAGTGGCTTATCGGAGAAGGAGTGAGACGCTCCGTTCTCAAATTCCTTGTTGCTTCTGTGCTATGTGCGGAATACAGCATAAAGCCAAAATAAGCTTTTGAATTTGCTGCTGTGTCTTTTCAGCAGCTGCTTTCCGAGCGGTTAGTCACATTCATGTTCGTTGAACGTTTTTAAAGTGCTTGCAAAAATTTTTTTAAATATATAATATGTTGTTCGAAGTAAAGGGCGGCGTTGAATTCCACCGGCCACTCACCACGCAATGCCTCCAGAATTCGGCGTAAAGTGAATGAGAACGGAATATCTTAACATTAGGTGTTCAGTTTCTCTTTACCCTGTATCCCGCAAAAACTAAGTGAATTAAAATTATAATTATATACATTATATATCATAAATATGTTTAATTATTTAAAAGTAATTAACAAACAAAAACCTGGAAGCAATCATATAACTTACAGAGCACGTCACATTTAACCAAAAGCATGAGCTACCAGGAATTCAGAAATTTATAAGAGATTACCAACTGGGTGTTGGTAATCATACACTTAATTTATCACACATTTACAAAATATACATGCAATATATCTGCGTTTACCCCTTCCTCCATTACCAAACAAATACAGAATAGTAAAAGAATGCATATTATCATATTTTTTTCAAAATTTACGCTGTACCCCACACTTACTTAACACTAGGCTACTTCTGAGTAGACAGAAGAAACCTAGTGTTAAGTCACTCCATTTCGTTTCGTGTTGAGTGGCGGCACTATGTCTCGACACCAGAGCGAACAAATGAAAACATCAAATACTTTATTTCCTCGAAAGAGAATCAAACCCACAATCTGTCGCGCTTACATGCTTGTGCCCCTGCGCAACGACTGTTCTTATAAATTATCTAATATTGTTATATACTACAACTTGTTGGGGTAAATTCAGTTAATTTATCAATGTATTTTGGTAAATATAGTACCACATTTAACAAAAAATATCCAGTTTAATGTTCTAAAGGCAATTTATTTATTTTATTTTTTTAAGGGAAAAGGACAAGGCAAACGAGCGTTTGGCTCACCTGAAGGTAAGTGATCACCACCGCCCATGACCTCGTGCAACACCAGAGGAGCTACAGGCTACGGCCTTTAAGGTGGAGATAGATGCGCTTTTTGAAGGTACACAAATTAATCTACTTTTGTAAAATTCACTAATAAATTGTATAATTAAATATGTTAAAGAAGAGACTTATTAAATGTACCAAATCTTAAATTAAATCCTTATATATAGATATTTTCACGGACATTTCTTCCCCAATAGAGAGTAAGAAGATTATCAATCATCATAACTGTTACACAGATAACGATCAACATAACGCAAGTCACGTTTTAACCAAAACATGAGGTACTAAGATATCAGAAATAGACAGGAGACACCCAGCCTCAAACCCTAGGTACAATCCCTACAAAAGATTCAAGCATGGGTGATGCATATCTCCCGTCCACCCATCTCTACATACATACACCATGTACAGGAAGTCTTACAGCTAGACATAAATGAAAGGAAGAACATAAATTCATTTTTCAGCTTCACGCTGTATCCCACGTGTAGCAGGGTAGATATAGGAATCCTAGTGTAAAACACTCCGCTCACCACTTTCCGTTGAACTCTGGAGGTACTGTGAGTAAAGCGGCAGAACTGAACGCCGCGCTTTTGCCTTGACACCAGAGTGAAGAATTGATAAAACAACCCAATGCCCCCTGCATTGCGTTGTTTTATCATATCAATCTATTAAAATATACATATATGAGAAACAATTCAAAACAAAATAGCATTTATACTTTCTGGTCAAGTAAAAATACAAAAACCCATATGAGAATGTTTCTCGTATTGTGTGGCTCCGGCCTTATTGTATTTTCACACATAATGTACCGGAAGTGCACAGACTATAACATAAATGTCAATACTGATTTACATTCATAGACTTTTAGTAAAGTTATATTTTGTATACTTTACAGTGTTTCCACAGATAATATAGAGCAGTTCCTGTTACATTTATATTGTTTATCACTCGTATTTCATGTTTTTAGTATAATTTTCATTTTATGCATTAATTTGTAATTCTAAAATGTGTTAGTATTTTTGTAACTCAAGAAAGGATCCACGCATTTTTAATTTTGGATCACAATTCAAAGATCCTCCTCCTTTTTATTAATATTTCGATAAAAGTAGCTAATTTTCTTTATTGTTATTATTAATCATAATCTTTCATGATCTATATTATAATGGAAACCAGCGCTGAGGCATTATATAGTTATATAATGCCTCAGCGCTGGGTTCCGTTTACAGTTGTAAACGAGAATGGTTGTGATTTCGATTACCACTCGAGGTAATTAAATTTTTTAACCGACTTCTGTAAGAAAAGAAGGTTATCAATTCGACTGTATTTTTTTTTTAATATTTAATATTTACATAGCTCTGGCAAAGAGCTAAAGCACCGCGGCTTGATTCCGCCATTCTGCTCGCAATGCGATAAAAATTCGGCAGAAAGTGGGTAGCAGAAGTGACTTAATGGGAACGAGGTATGTATATTAACATTAGAATCCCAGGTTCCTTCCGCTTATAGCAGAACATAGCAGAGGCTATGTGCGGGATACAGGGTGAAGCCTATAAAATAATATATTTTTTTTTGCAGATCATCTTAACGTTAATGTTTCAATGTAACTTTATTAGGTTACATAATGAATTATGTTTGTCAAAATGTCTTTACATTTATTTCTTTCACAAAACTGATTGCTTTGAAAATAAATAAAATTTTTAATATTCATCAATTTATCTCTGGATAATATTTTTCAAGTGACCTTACTTCCCGTCTTCCAGTTCTGTTTACAAAAGTACTTATATTATTTCCTATGCGCAATAAGAGGCGATCGAGGATTGATGAAACAGCTTGACGTCTTTGAACCAATTGCGAGTACATTTTGTGTTGTTTGGAGATTACCTTCATTTATTTTGTGGTTAAAATACAGTTCCAAATGCTTTCTTATTCATTAGAACAGCTATCTAACTTTAATGGTTGATGCATTTGTTTATTTATCGACGAGACGATGTGTTATGTTCCAACATGTCTCAAAAATCTGACAGAAAGTGGGGATTGGCATTCCTACCACTATACACCTTCCTGAAATATTTAAAACGTTTATATTTAGTTTAAAACGTTATTTTAAAACGTTTATATTTACATTTTCTTCGCTCTGGTATCAAGGCAAGGCGCGGCGTTGAGTTCTTCCACTCATCAAATAATGCCTCCAGAATTCGGCAGAAAGTGGGAAATGGATCTCTACTATCTATCTTAATACTAGCTTCCCTCTGTCTACCCTGCTATGAGCGGGAGACAGCGTGAAGATGATTTAATATAATTATTTTTTTAAAACCTCTTCCTATCCCAACCGATGAATGTAGGATCGTTTACCACCTGGCAGAAAAGAATATTTTCAACTGCTCGCTGTGGTAACGAGGTAAACCGCGGCGTTTAGTTCCTTTACAAGATAGACTTAACGCTTTCGGAATTCGTCGTAAAGTGGGGAACGGTTGTGCATTAATGGGAACGAACTGACTTAACACTACGTTCCCACCTAAAAAAAATTAAATATTTTACATTGTGAAATTATCAATACAAATAATATGTAACGTAATTTCCAATTTAAACACAATATTTCAGTTATATTTAGTAAATATTTATAAGAATTTAACATTAATAATAATCTTGAAACTAAAAAAACCAGACCAGCCTACCAAAATAGAAAAATGCTATCGTTATCATAAATAATTCCATATTTTATACTATTACATTAAAATGGAAGACTGTAGTGCGTCACTATCTGTCAAACACAGTGAAAATGGCTTAGAGACGCCCTCGCAAGACGCTGACTGCACCAGGGTAAAATAGGGGTGAATGAAGGGTAAGGTGATACACATTTATAGGGGATGTCGAAACCAATTCTTACGCAAATAGTATTCTAAGGATTGGTATATTTCTATTGACTTCTGTAAGCGGAGGTTATCTGACCGTTTTTTTATGTTTATTACATCAGAAGTTTTGACTGAGTAAATTGATTTTTTTTATTCTTTTTTTTTTTGAAAGCTGGTGCTTCCCGTGTGGTCCCAATCATGAAACCTATTAAAATTTTTTAAGCTTCCTGCTTTGTATGCAGCGGGGTAGTCAGAGGGAACCGGGTATTAGGACACTCCATTCCCCACTTTTTTTCGACTCATTGACGCCGAGGCATTGCGCGGTGAGTGGCAGAAACCACCTTTACTCTTGTTCCCAGAGTGAAGAAATGAAAACGTTAATAAATAATAATTCATTTCCCCGAGTTGAAATCGAACCCACAA